>JASCZW010003782.1:0-154881 GCA_034211315.2 Aedes japonicus
AAAGAAACGTAATGACATTTTAGCGACTGCAAGTTGAAGGCGAAGAAAGCCAAACTGCAGCAAAGATGTGTCATTTGATACCTGACAAGAAACTGCCAGCTTCATGATGGCTCAGTATAACTCTGGTCGCAGCTTCAGTACTTTGGGGATTGAGATTTTTCGGTACGCTGAAATTAACTTCCTTAGCCTTGAACACTCAGGAACATCCTGCAATACGCCATTAGTTGAACGGCCTGAAAAGGTAGGACGCGGTTTTGTTAATACGCTTGAAGCATTTTTAGATATACTGTCAATGTTCTGTCGTCATTAATGGGGCAGTTTCCATACGAGTTAATTGCTGCCAACACTGGGCTATTCTACATCTGGGTAAGATCGAGAATGATTTCGGGACTCTTCGATAAAAGTCCATTGATTTGCGATACGATTCGCGCCGCGTGAATCGGAATCGACTCTTCGCTGATCACGCTGGCGCAAAATGGTTTCCGAAATGTTTTTGCAAGCTTTGCATCAATTCGCTGCTAATCGTCCAGGAACATCAACTTTATGATGATAGCAGTGAACAGGCCCGTAAGTTTTTGAAGTCGACTTTTAACAAGTCTCGTCAGCACATAATTGATAACGTGATAGGTCAACAGCTGAAAGTAGAGGTTTATGGATTTCTCCACCGTATCACCGTTAATCTGCGATTCGGTGCCATTAGGTGGTCCTTTTTTCACGAAACAAGTTTTGCTTAAATGCAGTTTTTTTCCACATCCTGAACTGAAGTGTTTGAAGCTTTGAAAGTTTTACACACCATATGGGAGATTAATTTTGGCCACTTTTTTTTTTCTTCCGATCGATATCAAAGTTGCTTTAAAGAAATGTCGAGTTACCACAGATTTTACTATTCCAGCTTCCGGTGATATGATCCGGATTTTATGGTACGCAATTTTTACTGTGCTGCTCCTGTTCTTCCGGCACGATTTTGCAACCATTGAACAGCTACTAATCTAACTAATAAGAAGAAATACCACAACCAGAATTTCACGCCAAAATTGCAATAGAAAATGCCCAATGTGAATAAGTTACAGTCATTTGAAAATTATGCAATTTGGATTCTGTCCACGCTTTAAGTGATTCCTCTTTCTGATAATCATTATAATGATAGGAATCATAAAGATCCGGTATTTTACTGGTTTACTGGGATCTTCTTCAAGATTTGAATGCTTCAAACTTTGACTCTCTTGACCCCAGCATCTCGACTTTGTTTTTTGTGCCGCCGAAATTCTAATATTGAGTGGTATGCGATGAAGGTTTATTTGATGGCGTTTGGCTTCAATCGGAAAACGTTCCGACGTGTTCGGTGTGTTGAAGTTCCGCAGTTCTGCGTTGTAGCATCCGCGCGGCAGGATGGCACATCCGCCAGGCCGATGTATCACCTTAGACCGCAGGAAGTGGCAGTGCAGGCGCTTCTGAGACAGTTGTATCGGTAGATTATTCATTCATGGTACCCGTCGTGATATATGGCTGGCTCATCTCTCACCAACCGGATTGCGAATTTGTCCGACTTTTTTCTTCTCACTACCTCAGGAATGGCTGGAACCGTGATGTGGTAACGTAAAACTCCTACCACGACAAGTGTTGCGTCTGGCATGATGTCTCATCCTCCATCACGCACCTCGGTTTCTGTCAGGACACTTGCGCAATATCTTCCTGGGGCTGATTTTGGTGTTTGTTTGTCGTTCCGATTTTGTCCTTCCTGACCTTAGGCGGAGTCGGCACGTTTCCATCGTTTTTTAGACAAACCAGATGAAACCTCCGCTTTCTTCAAGGACATCGCGGATCATGCTGTCTGCTCGACGCTTTGAACAGATTCACACATCTTCTTCCGATCAGCCGTTCGGGTTTCTGTCGCTGTCTTTAACGTTGCTGAGTCGTCTGGGTTTCCTAGAATGATTTAACTGGGACACCGTCGAATGATGACTCCCAGGTATTTTTCGACCCACTGTAATGTGTCGAATATTCCACCGTACCACATATCTTTTTTTTGCATATTGCTCTTGTATGGTATCCAATGATCACGCTTGAAGCATTCTAGAAAATCCGAAATACGTGGTTTATAATCATCTTCTGAATACCACAAAGCCCAATAAACTGGTAAAAATCACTTTAGATTGTTAGGGACGTACAGTTGGCATTAATTTGAACGGCGGATAGCCTTCAGAAACAAAAACATTCAATTTTTGAATAAAAAGTCATTGTTGCTCTAAAACTAACAATACACCATGTTGCAGACGTGGTTTTGTTCTGTATAAGGGTCAGAAAGCGCATGAAATATAAAACGCTTTTTGAAAAATAATAAAACAACATTTTTCATAATGAATACTGCAATTAGGTATTTTGTAATTTTGAAAAAGAATATTTAATTACCTTTACTGCGTATTTAATGTTCAACAGGTACAGTAGGACAAACGCTGGAAAATTATTTTTAAACGAGTTCATTTTTGACCCACCGTAACGTGAAATGCTCCCTAATATGGTGTATCTGACTCAATCAATCCACATTAGTAGATGCAGTTCAACATTTCGTTAAGGAATGCCAGTAGACTTTTGAAGTGACGATCACTAAAGCACTTGTACCAAAAGGTCAACCATTGTCTACGCTCACCTTCGTATTCAAAGGTAGAGCCGCACTGGCAAGGTCAAAGGCTAGAGTAATGGATCCTTCGGCTGTAGTCTCGCAAATTGAGTTTCATGAGGAAATGTGAGCGACACTTTTTGATCGAATGCTCAATATTTTTGGAAGCCTCCTCAGGTTCCATCGATCTGGGAACGCCATCATCCGACAGCCATCGGCCGTCCTGAGCTACTTCCTCCCACAACGGTATCACTGACTCTGAATCAGCAATAACGATGCGAGCATCCGAATCCCATTTGCGTCGTCCTACGCCGAATGCGGGTGAGCTGTAATATATCGATGCGACCGCCATGTATCCACCAGCAGGTCTGCGAAGAGGTGGTGGTGTGCTAATTGCGGCTAAATCAGCCAGCTTTATTGCCAAGACCGTGAATCTTGTGGATAGTGATGGCCTGGAGCAACCGGCCGTTCAGATTGTTCTCGCCGCAGTTTTCCTTTGTTATCTGCTCGCATTTACATTCGGCCTAACAGTGGACCGAGAAATTACACGAGGCACGTGGAATCAGCTAACTGCACATTCAACGTTGCCCAATTCCCGTGATGTTATCATCTCGCTTTGGAGACTACAAATCTGCACCAAACGTAATCTGTCAGCCTGATGAACAGTTACTTGCCAACCGACTTGCGTCAATCCGAACGGGAACTTGCTCTTAGTCGACTCTTTTGTTGTCCAGCTGACTTTCATCAAGTAAATGATCTCTTGCAGACGCGAACGGTAGCTACCTGACTTGGTGTTCGTGGACTGATCCATCTCTTCGAGTCGCCATCTGCTCTGTTAAAAATTGACGCTCATCATAAGTCAGTGGCGCTATTGCAACTTCGCGGACGCCCGTTCCCGTGAGGACGAATGCCAAGCAGACATCACGACGCAACACCGCGATTTCACCTGCTGTGATTATGAAGCCGTAAATGTCAGGAATCGCTTCCCGCAGCACTGGAATGGTGCCAGCTGAAGCCCGATGATTCTCTTGATACGTTTCGGTGACGGCTTTCTACGACACTATTGATCGAGATCATATCCGTGAAACTGACCACGATGCTGAGGGCACTCACCGGTCTACAAGGTGGTTTAACCAATCTTGCGGCCAGCCACCACGACCACATAACCGTCGTACACCGCTTTACGAAAGCTCAGGAAACGTGTCTTTCGCAACAAAAACTACCACGAAAACGAGAGCTCTGAAGTTTGCAGAAGTATCGCCGCCCTGCAGTAACGAGATCAAGTTCCGCGATGTGTATCGACTGGATCCACACGAATATCCGTGTGCTCGGTCGCTGTCTTGAACCCATCGCTGCTACGATCTTCAATCGATCCTTGACCGAAGGAGTGTTCCCCGACGCTGGCAGCTGCCATCAATCACTCCCACCCTAGGAAGCTGGAAATGCCACACACCAGCGCTGAGAACCAGCGACCGCTCTCAGTCCACCGACTGCCTTGCGGAAGTTTCAGAAGCTATGCCGCGGCGGCGCCATCCTGCTGTTGCGGCCGGTGATCTCTGAGGATCACCATGGCTCCGGTCAACGACATCGAACCTCATGACTTACGTCGGTGCTACCGTGATCAACGAGCCTCGTTGTCATTCCACGTGTCACGTTCGACTACGGCTATTAAACGACAATATCACTGGAGAGGGTCACGCCAATCAGCGACCTTGGAGTCAACTTGAACGCGACGTCTCGATCAGCCAGCAGCATCTCCTGCAACAAACCGCGAAAGCAAAACGCAATGCTCGGTTTTCGTTAGCGTTTGCATCGCCCACTTCTCGATGGAGTGTGCGCGCACTTAAATCGCTGTATTGCGCTTTAGTTCGTAGTGTGCTGGAACACGGAGAGCAAATCTGGGCTCCGTATCACGGGCCGTTCATATTGCACGCACCGAAAATGGGTCCAGAAGCGGTTCGTCAAGATACGCTTCACCGCCGCCTTCCCAGCAGACTCCGCGTGCTGCTGCCCTAAATCATTCAGCCAGGTATCGAGTCGTCGAATGATGCCTCAACGGGCCGTGCTCTCTTCGACGTCGGTCATATGCAACATCGATTGCTTGGCAGGATTCTTGAGAATGTTAGGCTACGCACCAGTTCTTCGGCTCCGGAAATCGTCAACTGTTGTGGATTTCTCGTCACCTGCCACTCTGTAAATGGACGAAATAACCCGTTAGATTCATGTTGTAGGTTGAACCGTCGAAGTGTGCGACTCTTTTTGATTTTAACATTGGTAAATTAGTGCATAAGAGGTAGAATTACAACATTTTTGTGATCCAGTCTGCGCAGATGTCCTTGTTAGAAGATGTTGTGTTTAATATAAAAAATAAAAAAACAGAAGAAAAACAAAAAAAATAAGCATAAAAAAATAAAATAAAAAATAAAAATAAAAAAAACAAAAAAATTTAAAAATATTTAAAAAAATTAAACAAAAAAAAATGAAAACACAAAACAAACGAAAAAATAGAAAAAGAAAAAAATAAAATGCAAGAGGAAAAAAAAAGTGAGAAAAAAACAAAAAAAATAATGAAAAATGCGAGTCTTAATATCCAAGGACAAGGCAACAAATAACTACATATTATTGTAGAAATTTTGATAAATCGCATCACTCTTTTCTATGGAATGATGACATACATGTAATTCGGTATACTGAAAAAAACTGAAGTTATTTGATTGCGTTTGTTACTAATTTGAGTTGCTTAACGTCCGAAAGTTGACCAGTAATGTCGCACGAAATCAGATTATTGCAGATATGCTTTCCAACTGATGGCAAATGTATTTTCAGTTCATTAGATTTCGTAATTGTACGTTTCAATTATGTTTATCTAGGATTCGATGACGAATATCAGAGAGTTTTTGAAAAGCTTCATTGTCTTTTTGGGATGTTGCGCTCGGTGTGGAGCTGAAGATCAATTATTTATTTGTGCCATTCGGTTCACAATGAATAAACATGTCAACAAAGGACATATTTTTTTCATCAAGAGACAATTTTACAAAGAACTAACAGAATCGGAATACAACATCGAGACAAAAACACGAAATGATTTCAGAATTCAATTATTAAACATTACAAGCAGAAAATGTAATAGCAAAATGATAATAATAAAGTCTCTAAAAAGCGGAAATCACTGCAACCAGATAAAATAATTCAAACAAGAATCAGAATATGGCCCAATCGAGAAAAAAAATCAAAATTAAAATTTTAAAGAATATGGACGAACGCTTCTTAATAATTCAGCACAACCCAAACATTGACTTCTGTGTGTTATTTATACGGTAACTTTTGAAATAAAGTGCACGTAGGGATGAAAAATTTCACTGTCGAAAGTCTATGATGAAAAAGACTATGATTGATGTTTACATTTCATGTTTAGTATTCAAGATGGCGACGAAAGAAGAACAAGTGCGCGAGTCGAATTTTGTACGGGCATTACGGCAAATCCTGACTTGTCAATATGGGACCTTGATAAAACTTCGGATTTGCCTAACATCCACTGTTCACGATGTGTCAAATCATTTTCGGAACGTTTGACGGTGGAGAGGAAACCGAGAAGTGACAAAAACGTTGGACGCGCTGATCCTGTCATGGACCGAAAGGTGGAAAATGATATTAACGAAAAACCCAAATCTCCATTCAAATGGTGGCTCATAAAATAGGGATGTCGCCTGGTTTTGTCCAAAAATCAAAACAACGTTTGGGACTTCAGTCGTATAAAGTCAAAACAGTTCCAAATCGCAACGACAAACAGAACTTGGCATCAAAATCACGGGCTCGACGCTTGTACTGCGAATATTTGACGAAGTTTTCAGCGTTGTAAAGGACGATGAAACTTATGTCCTGGAGGATTTCCAGCTTCCAGGGCTGGCGTTTCTGTATGCTGCTATGGCCAGAAATGCTGCAGCTGAGCATTTCAGAACGAAGAAAGTGCATCATGAAATTTCTCCCAAAAAATACCTTTTATGGCAACAATTTGCACGTGTGACAAAAAGTAAATCTTTCGTCACTATAGGCACAATTAACAAGGAGATCTATCAGAAAGAGTGTCTGTAGAAGCGATTGCTACCCTTCATCAAAGTCACAAAAAAAACTCTGTTGCTCCGGCGATTTGGCATCATGCCTCTATGCTAAAACTGTGATGGAGTGGTACCAAGCAAATCAAGTGAACATTGTACTAAAAACCTCAAACCCGCCAAATTGCCCAGAGCTACGACCAATCGAGAGATATTGGCTGTGATGAAACGGAAGCTTTCTGGAAGAGAAGCAGGAATCAAAGACATCAAACACTTCCGGCAAATTTGGACAAAGACGGCTTCTACGATTTCTGAAGAGTCTGTACAAACCCCAATTGACAGAGTTAGCACAAAGTTCGAAAATGATATGCAAATACCGAATAACTATGTTTTGTCTTCACGAATTGTTATAACATGATCCCATGAATCTGAAATAAACAACTACGACGGAAACGTAGTAATGCGAAATTATGTTTTATTCATGTTTTGAGGTGCCGGATTATTGCGGATACAGACCTTAAAATACTGAAGAGTGCTAGAAGTAGTTCTCAACGAAATCAGCAGCAATCCTCCGGTTCGAATTTTTAGAAGAAATACAACAACTTGTTGCCCTGCAGCTCCTTTATGTTGGTAGCGGCAACATAAGTTTGCAATTCAAACAATCTTTGCATAATAAAAAACGCTGCTAATATGTTCATCGTGATCATGTCTTATGTAATGCTGTTTTTCCGTTATTTCCCCCTCTGAGAACGTCTATCGACCATATGGTATGAATGTTGTGGCGATAGTACGTCTGCTTCTTTAATACGTCATCGTAAATATGCATGTTTTCCACTTCTTCCTGTAGTCTTCACCAGGGGCATGTATGAAGAAGCGAGCCAAGCGGACAGCACGAATTAACTAATTAGGTTGAGCTGGTTCATATTCCGTTGCCCCTGAAGACGTTCCAGAATGAAATTGAGTAGTTTCCCGTCCCACTACTACCCTTGCTAGATAGATGTTCATCGACCAGCGACTAGCACAAGAGAACAAAAACAAACTTCCCGAACATGAAGTTCCAAAAACTTGCTTCGTGTCATTCCGACATTGCTCGCATTTCTCCCCTTGCTTTTGGCTTGCTTATTTAATATGTTTTTATCTGTTTGGCTTATCTTCTTTGTGGTAGGGAGTTCCCGTTCCATGCACTCGTAGACCGAGAATTCCACGTTGCATTTTGAAACCCAAGTCTATTTTGTTGTGTGCTGAAACAGCTGAAACATAGTTTCGTTTTGGGATTCATAAATTGAACGATTCACTATCAAGACGATTTAATTTTCAATCAGGGGTGATTCAAAAATGACGTCCATCAAATTTCAGGTTTTTAAACCCCTCCCCCCCTCTGTCACACTTTGTCACAAATATGATTACCCCCCCCCTGTGACATCCACACTTCTGAAAAAAGAATATATGCATATTGGTTTTGTCGATTTCAATAATAACGTGTATTTTAGTTCAAATTGAATTATTTACATAATTAAATGTGTAAAGTTCTTCTGTCCACGGATAGGTGAAGTGCGTTTTGATGGAAATAACTGGCAGGGATAAATCAAGATATTCGTAACAGATGGACAAAACTTATCGTATGACATGTTTTCTTCTGCAAAAAACGTAGTTTTTTTTAAATGTCAGTTTTGAGATTGAAATAATCTTTGTTGAAAAGTAGTAGAAAACCCTGGCCTGATTCTGATTCAGGCCTATTAGAAATGTTTATTTTTATTACTCTTGACAAATATTAAAGGTGCGATAGTTTTTGAAGATCCAAAAACAAAGCCTTATTAAAATATGCTGATTCGTAGCTTTCTCTCTAGATCACATCGGCATGAGTGGTTTACATTATCATCTTCACAACCATCGAACTAACTAGATTACAATGGATAAAATTTAAGAAATGGGGAGTTTTAGTTGAGTTTATAACATTTTTAGTTTTTCTTATTTCTTATTTTAAAAATTCATAACTCATGAACCACACTCTAAGATGCAATTACACATCTATGAGATAACCTTGGGTCTAATGTAGAAACCGGTTTTTTCCTCACTTTTGTGCATAAGTAACAGATTTTTGAGCAAAAGTTACCCCATAATCGGGCAAAATCTGGTTTAAACACAATTGACTGATCGCATTTCAGCTCAGGTGAATAATTTAAGTTTGCAGTGCAAACTTTGTAAAACATAAATTGAGTTGTAAGAAGTGCTTGAAATGTTCTAATCAATAGAAAAAAATGTCTGGAAAGATATTTTACACAACATTATTTCACGGTTCTGGGAAATTGTTAGGAACACCCAGAAAAACACCGTTTGTATGGCGAAAAAATTAAAACCAACTTTTTGCGATTGAAAATTTTGATATATCGATATCGGATGTTTATCCATTCTCGAGATATGGAAAAGTATATGAAAATATATATATTTTTTCTTGTAGAGAAGATGCGCAAAACATCATGACTCGTAGAAAAAGTTTTGAAAAATCTTGAAATTACTCATAAGTCCGAAAAGAATTTGATCAGAAAGTGAAAAAGAAATGGAGTCATATATATTCCAACAGAAATAATTGTTTTTAATTGCAAAATTTGATTTTTAGAACCATACAATTTGGAGATCAAGAAATGTTCCCACCTTGACATGGGTTTCAAGAAATCAATATTTCAATTTTGTGGTCAATTTTGGTATAGTTATTTTTCGATTTTCCTAAGCCCTAGAACCTTTTGTGTAAAAAATTTGCAATTGCATAATTTGTCAGCTTGCTGAGATAATTTAAAGCACTTTCCACCACAAGAATTTCGTAAGACGATCAGTTCTCAAAAAGTTTTTTAAATCACAGTTAGCAAATTTGTAAAAATTTCATAAATTTCATTTTTGTTACTTTCAAAAAGAATATGCTAACTGAAAAGTTTGTTCGCGTACGTATTTATTTTTAACAATGCTATTGTTGCTTTAATAGATGTTCATGTTACTCCAAATTCTCAACGTCACCTCTCTGCCCAGCTGATGTTCCATGCTGACCAAGATCGACCAACGTCTTCAGCAACTAACCATTGTTCCAGAAAGTATATGCACACCTTATTTTAACGGTCATTTTGAATATAATAAAATATTTCAACAGGTTTTGGCTGCGTCCTTTTGTTTGCACATTTCTGAATGACAAAGCATCAAAAAAGTTCTCAGTTTTGTGTTACCTATTAAAATGCGTGGTCTTACTCCGGAACAACGAAAAAGTATCGTGCACAAATGGTGCACTGTGAGCGGACTCTCCTTGAAAAAATTGGCCAAGGAAGAGGGTGTAAGCGTCGGAGCGGTACGATCTGGGATTAGAAAATATAGAGAACAGTGTACATATGAAGATGTGCCGAAGAGTGGTCGGAAATCCGGTCCTAGGGATGCCTACAAGCGAAAACCAGCGACTTCCGTTTCCGTTTGGGTATTGCGAAAAAACTAGAGACCTCGTCGAGTAACGTAAAGCGAGCCAAAGAAAGACTTGGGATAAAAACATACCGAAAGCAGAAAAAACCCAAAAGGAACCCAAAACAGGCCGCGTCCGTGAAACCACGGGCCCGCAAACTCTACTATTCGTTATTGTGTAGAAATTCTGGGTGTATATTAATGGACGATGAAACGTATGTGAAACTAGATTAAAAAACGCTTCCCGGACCACAATTCTATACTGTAAGCGAAGACAAAGACATCGCCAAAACGGAGAAGGCCATTTTTACCGAAAAATTCGGTAAGAAGGTTATGGTTTGGCAGGCAATATGTGAGTCTTGACTATGATTAAATATTTTGATTCAACTAAAATTTTCATTAAAACTAAAAATAAACATGACTTGTTTGTTATTTTGACAGTGTGCTTATACGTTCTGGAACAGTCTATATGCTTGGTTACTCTCTATCGGAGGTCGTCCTTTATCAGGCCGCATCTTGAGACGCTTGGTAAGATGAGCGTTTGTTTCAAATTCTTCCTCAAGAATCTTCTTTCGGTTCAATCTGCTTGTCTTTGACGTTGCTGATTTGATTTCTTCTTCTCTAGGGCCATATTTAGCGCATTCTTGCGGTTGATCCGGTCAGACAGCGTCTTTTCTGTATACCCGAAAGCATGTCATTTCGCTCTCTAATCAGCAGGCTCCAATTCTTTGGAAATTGCATCCTATTTAGGACATGCAAAATAAGACGGAACTTTTTTGTCCGAATCCGGAGGAGCTTGTGAAGAACTGAAAGGCTGGAGTTCCTTCATCCGGTGGTATTTTTGGAACATTTTTTAACAATTCCTCCATCCTTCGAGTCGTTTCTTTCGGTTTCGAAGATTCCGTTTTCAAGGTGCTAATTTTCGATTTGAAAAGTTCTTCACAATAGGATTCGTTTTTTATATCTCGCCAGTATTCACACACCACGGTTGGCTTGTTAATTGCGCAGCGGCTATGCACGACAAAATGCATCGACCAGCGTTTGAATCAAATCAAAATTCAACGCAACCAAAAATGAACACAATAGGATTTTCAACAAAATCAAACTTCGACGAAGTTTCAGAATGAAGCACAGCTCGTGCGGTTCGTGCTGATTGACGATAAGAACATGTATGCCAACAGTAAATAATTATTTGCACTAACACAACTAAGTTAAATTTGTATTTTCATTTACACTCAAACTTTTTGACGCCTTTGTTTTCGTGCTAACGCTGATAAATTTAGATTACCAAATGCAAAATTGTTGGATGTCACATTTTATAACCCCCTCCCCCCTGTCACATATTGTCACAAATTTGATACCCCCTCCCCCTAAAGAGTGGACGTCATTTTTGAATCACCCCTCACCAGTGGCTTGACTATTCGGAACCGGTTCGTAAATGTGTATATATATTGCACCGTGTTTCCCGTTTTGTTGGGTTTGTATCGCAGGAAAATCAATTGAATTATATTTGTCTGCCCTTGCCTGGGCATCGCCAAACACAACGAAGCCTCTCCAGCCAGACGAGCGCCGCTGATGGAGTTGTAGAGCACTTTCGCACGTTCCGTGTCGGAATGGCTTGGGTACCTTTCTACTTTAGGAGTGTGAGAGAAGAGGCTGGCTGCTTGATGCATCGGACGATCGAAAATGCATGCACTCATCGACGCATTCACCCCAGCGTCGTAATCCCTTGATGCAATTATTGAATCGGATGCTTTCGTGTGCATACTTGCAACCGTTTATATGAGAGTTCACACTGTTTTCTGGTCGGTGCTCCGCAGTTAGCATGGCTTGTAAACGGGGTGTTTTCGACTGAGAACAGCGAAAAAATCTCAATTAAACCAACCAGCAGTGTGGAACGGTTTGGTTTGCATCCACACCGTCTTAGGCAACTGGGTAGGAAAGATTCATGTTTCAAGAAAATTCCTGTAATCAAATGTATTGTCTGAATAGTTGTGGAACTTGGGACGCTGCTATTAAATCTTTAATTTTTTTAAAGAACTCATTCAAATAGATTTCGAATATGAACTGTAATACAATTTCTAAACGGCCACTTGCGTTCACTCAAAATTTAGTCAAATATGTATCAGTTTCATCAAAAGTTCTGTCACCCAAAATTTAGTAGAATGTCGCACTATTATGTTTTACATAATCATTTTTTGGTCATCATCAGGAGAAGACCGGTTCGTTACAATACAAATTTCGTGTCTTATTCCTAAACAAATAACATGCCGTAGATTAGACGAAACTGTCTTGTTTTCAATATATTATTTTTATGATTTCCTTAATTGCGAATAGAATTCAGTTTGGATTTTACGGGCTGCAAAATGGTGAGTCGACAACTGTGATGGAGCGTGCGTCCCCGCAACATAGCTCTGGTCCTCACAAGTTCCTACCTCATGCTTCCACGGGTCAGCAGATGACAAAGACCGCCAGCTAAGGGTTGCGTACTTAGCTGGTAGTGCAGCCTGGGCACTGTTGTCCTTCTGACTTCAGCTAGATTGAGGAGGTGCGTGCCGAGCGTCTGTCCACCAAGGAGGTCTGTTCACCAGCGGCTGAGTAAGAAACGTTGTATCTCGTCAGCTATACCTTAGGAGGCAGTCCCACCAACGCAATGTAGGCAGCGCGGTAAGATAGCATGCTGAAGTCTTACCCTACCACGAAAAATGTAAGTATTCTTTATTTCTTTATACGGTATATAATTTTGGATCATACATAGAATCAGAAGACATGCAGATAGTACACATTTTATTCTCATTTTATATTATAACATCCCTTCACAATATTTTTTATGCTATTTTCAGCTTCGCATTTATCCATCATCGTATGTTTAGGTCCACTTACCCCCCATGGAGCGAGATAAGGCGCTATAACCTTGGCAATTATTGCCACGCTTTTGGTTCAAATGCCAAAAGTTCACCCACAGGCAAAAGGAGCATAAACTAATCTTTCTAGCATCTATGCTCCCAACGATAAGGTACTAATTATCACACTGTATAACTCAACATGGAAGCGTTTGGTACGGGAGGTCCACGCTTTCTTCTTTCCCTTGATTCAGAGTAGTAAAGCGATTTTAGATCTTTCTGGAATCGCTCTATTTCTTGGAATCCTCTCTGCGGCACATACTACGCAGTTGGCCTGGCCGATGACAAGAAAAATGATGTACTCAAGAAAACATCATTTTCCAGGATGCTTTCAAGAATTGGCTGCGTTAGTATGAGATTAGTATGAGATTAGATTAGAATAGAATTCAGTTTGGATTTTACGTTCTAAAGTAAATATTTTCGCTATCTATATAGTAAATTGATCATCTGATTTAAAGGTCCAAGTTTGACAGGCTGGTAATAAATATATTTCGGGTTCAAAAATGTCGGTTTGGTGTGTATATAATGTAAAAAATACAAATCATCCTTGCAAGACACAGCCATTAAACAGTGGATCGACCTCTACGAATGACTTGATCCAGTTCGATATCTGCCTGTATTAAATTTAACACCCGTCAACCCGTAAGCAGACACACTTACGCGTAATTCGTGGAGTTATGAGAATCTCCTTCCAGCGATAAAATCCTATTTCGAACAAACCATTACTCGTGGGGACTTCCCAATGAGTGGGTAGAAGCCTTAAATTCACGAAATGTTAATGACGCGGAGATGGCAATTCTACTCTCCCCGTCCAAGTCACTTCATTCCGGTGCCCTGATGGTCCCATCTCTACCCATTGCATATTATATATCATCGATTTATTCGATTGAAATCATAAATAATGTACTTCAGTAACATTGGGCTGTAGAACTCCGTTACTCGAATGACGTCACGTGAATGATCTGCGATCGCTACCATAGCTATCCTATATAAAGATTATTCGATTGTCACTGTAGAAGTTCTTTGGAGAACCACAACGAGTCATGAATCTCCTTATTGGCGTTATGCAGGACTAAGTTGACAACGATATATCGTAAGACACTGTTATTTATCAAGCAGAATCCGTCGATGGTAGCTGTCGAAGAGGAGGTAGTGATGCTTCTTTGGCAGTTATTTGGTCTAAGATACAGTGGCTATAGCTGATACTACAGTCGGCTGTACTTCGAAATTGACGCTGAAAGGTCGAAATCCACTTATTGGACATTTCAAGACTGTGTATTCGTCTGTTTATGTTTGGCAATGAACATGCCTCCTTAGTAGATAGTTTACCTTGCACAGTTCGTTCGTTCGTTCGCATCAAAAGGTATGGTTTTGAAACTAGGATGTGCATTTTGGTTCACAATAGTAACCCAGCAAACACAAGATCATAGGGTAGGGAACGACTTAATCAGGCTCTGCTATTTTCAGCGGTTGGGATTAAATGTACTCAAAATAATAAATACCATTAATTTCGTTTAAATCTTTTAGTCCGAACATAATCTATGGACTTCGAACTATCGATTTTAGGTTTTGGCAAATGATTTTACACATTATTGACGATAAACCAATCAAATTAGAAAATCATTTCAAAAAAATTACGGTTTCGTCGGGGCTGAAGAAAATCAACATCTCGCTACTAAATTATTCACCACTTTTAAGTGACTAATAATCACGTCTCTCAAAGGTTCTCACTTTGTTAAAAATATACACATTTATGAAGTATACTTTTCTCTATAACTCACTATATTAATAAAGACTAGAAATCTTTCAATCAAACAGAACAGATAAAAATAATATTTCAACTGATGGAACCATTTAAGCATCTTCAATTTTCTAGACTACCTTGCTGCCAAAACATCAGTTTGGTTTAATTAAATTATTTGAGAGCAAAAGTTAAACTTAAATGTAAACTATTTATCACACGATTTTTTCAATAATTTGCTGAAATATCTGCTAAAAATAGTGTTTGCCTTTATCTTTCATGACAATATTCAACAATTTCTTTTAATGTCAGGTTATTTCTTGTAAGTTTCACAAAATGAAGAATATTTTTAAAGAATATTTCCAATGGCAACACATTTTTGTGTACATACACTGTACGCCAGTATGCGTTAAACATATTGTTTGCTTTGCGGTGGCGTACTCTTTACTCTAATGAACAAACCCCACGAGCATCTGTCAACCAGCGCAAGATTGGAGAACTTGGTCTTTTATCTTTATTACTCAATAAACCAAGGCTGGGTTTTCAAAACGCCCGATAATCATTTGAGAAGGCTAACTATGATATCAGTTTTTGATTAAACTCCCAACTGGCTCAATTAAATAATATCATTTTTTGCGTTTCTTCTTTAATACACCGGTGTCAGCTTGCATGAGTGATTTGAATTACGCCAAAATGAAGTTCGAGCTTTTGTCTACATAAAATTATTCGTTGTTCTGAAAAAGCAGCCTTGAAATTGTCTGCATTTACGAACCTGGAGAATAGGCCCCTTAAAAAACTAACTACTGGTTGCCATAATTTTATGACAGTGAATTCTAAATTGCGTTTTCTATTTAAAAAATAGCTTTCATCACTTTTCTATGCCTACGTCGGATTCAATAAGGCAAACTTTCGACCAACACTTGGTGAAGTTATCAGACTGTAATTATAGAAGATGTGTTGCTGTCTTGAGCTTATTACTATCAACTTTGTTTACATTAACACCAAAGATTGAACAGAGGTTTTAAGTTAATTTATTATCCCTATACAAAGTTAAATCCTTAGTTTTCCCATCGTTCTACTGCTGCTCAACAAAGGTAAATAGGCATACTACATTTTAAATTTACACTCAACTTAGTTTTCATTTTAATTCTAGCCGCTCCAATATGAATACTACCGTCGAAGCTCTCAGCTCAACTTCGATTGATTATCCCACTAACTTACCGCTAGATTTGTCCCTTAAACCGAGCAGTAAGTAATATTATCATCAAATTTAGATGTGATTGTATCACCTTCGCTCCGCGAAACCTTTCTAATCGTATCAAATAAAAAGATAGCGAAAATTTTTGCTTCTTGGAATTTTGTTTCAGCAGCAACCGACCAGACCGAACAAATTGTCAATACGTCGTATTGCGCTAATGCAAGAAAACATTTTTGTATCCATGTTGGCATTAAACATTTGTGTTTATGTGTCAAGGAATAATTTATATAGTTTATTTTACAAAAAGGCTCAATTGGGATATTTCAATGTTTTTTGTATAATCTAAATTATTTAACAACTTTTAAAAAAAATATCGATGACTAGTAGAAATGAACCAACAGCTCTTGGTTTACGGTTGATAGGGGGAAATTTTGACGTTTTTTGACATCTACATATAAATTTGACAACTACATATGCGTTTTGACATCTACATATAAATTGTTCAATTAAATCATAGTTGGTTCAAGCCTTCAATGTCTAAAGGCATACTAGTTATGATTTTCTTGAAGATCTGAACAAGCAACGTCCATTAATTTTTAATTTTCTTGTAAAGATCCGTTTGCAGAAAAAATGTAAAGTGCTAGTAGTACTAAGAGACAAAGAGACAGTGGTAGTGATATTACTACTTGCACGCAAAAAAAAACCTAGTTATACCAGTACAAAATAGGAATCAATTCAACTAAAATATTGGTTCAAATATGGACCAATAAAACTGATGAACTAATTCAACAAAATCTTTAAGTTGAAATATAACTTAATGCTTTAAAGAATTGAACATCGCGTTTTATTGTTCAAAACAACATATTTTCTTAAGCTAACTAACTGCGTTTGCTGAAATAATAAACATTGATGAACTTATACAACAAAACCATTAAATTGAAACAAAACTATATGTTTTATAGAACTGAATTAAACGACATTCAGTTCTATAAAACATATAGTTTTGTTTGAAGTTGAACACATTTTTACTTAGCCTTATATGTAGCCCATGTCAAGCCGATTTGGAAGGCCACTTATCTGCAAAGTGAATAACTCGTTCATAATCCGTTTTAAAAAGTGTAATTGATTATGTTTCAACCTACATTAGAAAAGCAGAGGCAGATACATACATACTGCAGTATGAAATGTGCACTCATGAAAATATTGTGTTAGAACAATAAAGTAACCACTTTAGTTTAAATGAATGTGATTGTTATAAATCAAATATTATTTATATTAATATTACATATCGATGGTTACCTTGAATAATTTTATTGGTTTGATTTGAATGAAATTTTGATTCGATTTGAAACTTTTTATTAAATACAAACAAAACATTTTGTTGTTTCAAAGCAGAGTGATTTCTTTGCGTGTGGTCAACTTGAAAGTAGGTTACCAAACCATTTATATTTTTCGAGGTGTAAATTTCAAATAACTATAATAATAAATATTGTTTTCTACAATAGAGTCAATAGTAATTCGTGCATTAACAATTGAACACAGGAATGCTTCCTTCAACCATTAAATTTATTGTTTAACAATTGTTCGAAGATCAATGAATAAGAGATCATTGGTTAATTAATGTAGGTGTAAAACATATAAACAATAAAGCCATTGTTGGCAGCGTTTCGTTTTGTATTTTGTTGGGTGGTATTTGTATGGTTATTTTATTAAGGCTAAATGCTACTTCTAGAAAAACAAAACCGATGCTTTAATCGAGTTTTGAACTATTCTACCTTCGATTTTTGTGCTTTTGTATCATATTCCATGATGTTTTATTTTGCAGACACGCCTAAAAATAACACTGATAACGTATGCACATATCTTTCAACGGAAATAACACCGAAACCAAAACATTCAATAAACATTAAGGCGACACCGAAGCGATATTCGAATGCATCTCTAGAAAGTATGTTGAATGATATCCGGAACGGTGTTATGACCGTCAATTACGCATCAAAGCGTTTCGGTATTCCGCGTGGTACAATTCAGTACCGCCTTAGTAGTAGGTATAAGAACAAAGGTTCTGCAGGTCCATTCACCATCTTGACAAATAAAGAAGAGCAGGATATTGTAATATTTTTGAAAGATATGGAAAAAAAAAAGGATTCCCAATCACTCGAAATTCGTTGATGCAAAGAATTTCAGGTTTTCTCAGGGAGCATCCCCGAGCGCATCCGTTTAAAAATAATAAGCCAGGTAACAATACATGTAGAAAGTATTAAATCCATAAAACATAAGTTGACTAATATTAATTTTTAGGAAACGGGTGGTTCCGTGGTTTTATGAATCGCCATAAGGAGCTTACACTTCGCAAACCAGAATCTGTTAGTTTGGCAAGTGCAAAAGTTAGTGAGAAGGACATACGTAACTGGTTCAATACGGTGAGAAACTACTTAATGGATAACAATTTACATTCTATTCTCGACGATCCATCGCGCATCCTGAACGGTGATGAAACGGGATTTTGTTTGAATCCGGTTGCCAAAAAGGTTCTTGCATCAAAAGGAAAAAAGAATGTTTCGGTCGTAGAAACTGGAAACAGTAAACAAAATATCACTGTAATGTTTACGTTTTGCGCGGATGGAACTGTATTTCCACCTGATGTCATATTGGCACAGAAAAGGCTCAGCAGAGAGCTTATTCAATCTTTTCCGAAACAATGGGGCCTGGGAACTTCAGAAAATGGATGGATGGATACTAAAAATTTTGTGCTTTACATAAAGAGAATTGTATATCCCTTTTTGCTGAAAATAGGTGTTCGTTTCCCGGTTATATATTTTGTTGATGGTCATAAATCGCATATTGCAATTGAAGCTGCCGAAACGTGCAAGAAGTTGAGTATTATACTCATCGCATTATTCCCAAATGCAACAAGAATCCTACAACCAGCAGATGTTGCAAAACCAATGGACAAATGTTGTGGAATTGTGGAAATCTAAAAACACGGCTGCTCCTGTCAACATGTATAGTTTTGGCCAACTTTTAGAAGATGCTATGAACAATGCATTTAAACAATGTACTATCATAAATGGCTTTGCAGCATGTGGCCTTTACCCATTCAATCCAAATGCCGTGGATTATACAAAGTGCATCGCAAAGAGTATTAATGTGCAAAATGAACCTGTTAGTGATGCCATTCGGTTAGATGTAACCGTTGATGAAGAAACCTTTCGTGAAGGGCTTGTTCAAGAAGATACCTTCCACGAAGAGTTCGTTCAGGAGAAGACTGCCCATGAAGAGGTATATTATTTAGTACCAGCTCCCACGATTGAAAAGGCTCTTCAATTGCTTGGTCCATCTAAAATCAAAATGTACAACGAACATCAAGGACAAAATTTTTCTTGTGAGGATAAAATTTTGGATTTCATCTACAAGAATATATTAATGCAAAGAGCGACAATTTCTAATCCATACCAACAATCTTCGGTGTTGCTAAGCGGAATGTCTGCTGAAGGTAAATTAAAGATAACGATTTAAAGTAAATGTTTAACACTAACTCATCTACAGACGAAACGACTGAATCCGGTAATCTGGCTCAGCGCAGTCATCGTAACGTACGGATTACGGACAACGCAATGCTTCAATCGGATAATTGTATTACAGAAAAAGCTTCACAATGCACAACAAATAGATTCATTTCAACTGCTTCGCCTTCTTCAAATACGTTTGATGATACCTTCGATGAGGCATCGGCTGCAGTTGACATTCATATTGACTGTGATACTGAATGTTTAACAGTTTATGGTTTGTAAAATGATTTTTAGGGTAGTAAACGGTTTCAGCTCCTTTGAAAATATATTTTAAACTCAAGAAAAATTAATTATAAATAAGACTACATGATGTTCCAGGATATGAAGCATTTTATTCATGTTTCTAATGGTTTTTAAAGTGATGAGGCCGCTATCTAACCTAAATTAGCTATAATTTATGTGCTGTGCTTTTGGTTAAAATTCTTTTATCTATTAAAAACATTTAGATCAGTTTGTGGCATCAGCAACTCCAGGCGATGAAGATACAGCATCTGTGAAAAATGACTTGGTGCATTATTTGCAAACACCAGCGACACCTAAACGGAGTAAAAAGCATAGGAATTATCAGCATCAAACTCAAGCCATCTTAACTGCCGAAGAACGTCTTCAAGATCTCGTCCTAAAGGAAAATACTAAAGAAGAAATGGCCAAGTTGAAAAAGCAGAAAGCAGCGTTGAGGGAATCCAAAAAATTGATGGTAAATGAAGAAAAACGAATAAGAAAAGAAAATGTGCTAAAGCGCCGGTTGGAAAGAGATGAAGTCAAACGTCAAAAGGAAGAAGCAAAAAAATTGAAAATTGAAAAAAAAGCGGAATTGAAAAGAAACAATCAAAAAATTCCAAAAATGTTTTAAAAATATAATTTTGATTATGATCGTTCAATGAATTTTTGATTATTATATTATTTTTGAAATTACATAGATTGTTAAGTACTGTTTAAGCAATGCGTAATTATTGTTACACCGAAAAATCAAGAATGCATGTCAAATTTCTCAAGTTCGATCTCGTTAAATATATCACAAGATTTTTTTCCTCATTTGTTTCTCACTCATTTTAACATACTGACTTTGACACCTCTACTTCAGGTGGTAACAATTTGCCAATACCGTGATCTTTGTTTATGAAACTCAGTGATGTCCATATCCTCAGTGTGGTAGAGAGAGATTCTAAATTTTCCACACAATCTTCCTACCTCAACGAGAGCTCTTCTCTCTTGTTTATATTCACCCCCGTGTTTGCATGCGGGTAGCGCATGCGAGTGAAGAAAAACGGTTTTTATTCACACTACACTCGATCGCTCTAGAGTGAGAAGAAGAGCTCTCAAATTCACAGAAGCGAATCCAGTTAAATTCCCTGATGCCTGCGCCCCAGTGAGCTCACTGGTGTGGGCTCTTCTGCTAATATACAGCAGGGATTGTAAATTCGATTTGACGCTACATAACAAAGGTAGAAAGAATAATGTTTCTTTCCGCTTCCTTTTTTCGGACATTTTCTGCCACTCCGACGATGTTTCAACTTTCAATCGCACCAGCGAATCACAGAGAGAGCAGCCCCAGTGTGCGCGGCAGTGATCGCAGGCGAGAGCACGTGGGCAAAGACAGATGAGAGCACGTGAGCGCGATCGTTTAAAAGAGAGTGTGGTTCACTCACTCCAAGCAATCCCATCACAGGCGCACACTTTCACTCTGTCTATTTTTCACCGAATAAAAGAGCACTTTGCTTTATCTGAGGTGAGTTATGGTTGTATCCTCTGTGAAGGTACAACTCTCAGGCACCGGCGTAACATTTGTGCGAAATGCCATCTCTGATGAAGCTTAAATGAATTTGGTTTGCATAACTTCAAAAAATTATTGATGTCATTTGGAGTTTTGGGTCGGTTAGTTGAGATTCAACTGTTTGAATAATTACTATTCTATTAGAATATGGCTTCTGTTCAAGCAGGAAAATCAGTGAGAAACGGTGATTATTAGAGTGGGTTATAAATACACGTGAAAAAAAATTCTTCAAATGGGATTTTGCTCTTACAATTTATTGGATACAGAAATATAAACATCATTATAACTTTTCATTCAACTCTCCAACTGTACACATTTAGTATTATGGTTTCAGTTGAAAATCGAATTTATCGACTAGCGACAATCGATTTTACTCTCGTTCTGTACGTTATACCTAATGTCGGAAGTAGTGCGCTGTACGATGCATCTGATGCGCCATAGATCGCACTACTTCCGACATTAGGTATAACGTACAGATTGAGAGTAAAATCGATTGTCGCTAGTCGATATATTCGGTTTTCAACTGAAACCATAATAAGATATTTTTTTCCGTATGTCCGATATTTATTTGGTAGAATTTATGTAACCTTGCTACTGAAATTAATATATTCCGGGTGCAGTTGAAAACCGGAATTTAGCAATTGCGCCAATCGATTTTACTCCAGTTCCATAAGTCCAAACAATGGTGCATCTAGTACGCTGTATGGCGCATCTGATGCGCTTACAGCGCACTAGATGCGCCATTGTTTGGACTTATGGAACTGGAGTAAAATCGATTGGCGCGACTGCTATATTCCGGTTTTCAACTGCACCAGGAATACCGAACCAAATAAATGATGTAACAAAGAAAACTGCAATTAACCAAAAGTTTCTGCAATCTAAACTGGTTCTGAATCTTTTCAAGTATTATTTTATATCTTACGTCTAATTGAGAATTGTCTTCCGTACTTTGTATCGCACACGCCCTTTACGTAGATCGTTTCGTAAGCAGTGACATTTCAAGATTAATAGTGTATGTGTTTTTCTTGGCACGGTGCTTTGAGTGTTGAGCAGCAGCTCACGCACACCATGGTTTGAATATCGTAAATAAAGTAAAATTTGCTTTCTGCGTCAGCTGTTTTGACATCCGCTGCTCTGAAATTATTCTGCGGCAAAAAGACAAGAACGGCTATTTAGGTTTGAAATGGCAATATTGCGAAACTATTCAGAAGTGATTAAGTAAGCATTTTGATGCTTTGAATAAATATTCGGTGCTTAAAATTGGGTAAATCAAATGGAAACTTTGATGCATTAAGCCAGAAATGGTAGAGTTCGAAAGGTTTCAATAATGTTAGCCTCCTATAGATCAAAAGATAGCTAATCGATAATTAAACAGTTATTAGGAGTTTTGTTACTTTGGCAGTATTTATTGCTTGAAAAAATCACGTGTCTTCCTAAACCGATTAAAATCGGGTCCGTACCCTATATGATAGAGAATAAGAGTGCAAAGTGGAGGCGGTATACGTACAATTTACATGAAGCCAAATGGACGCATGTACGTATATCGCCTCCACTTTGTACTTATATCCGCTATCATATACGATTTGGTGTTTGCTGGGGAGAGGCTCTAAAAAGTTCTGCTCACTGAAGTGAACTGGTTCTCCTAAACCATTCAGGTGCCCTATTTATAGAAACTAAATGACGTTCTTCCTGAAACCGTTCATCTTTCTGGTTTCTGGCTTCGCCGACGACGTTGATTTTGAGACGATGGCGGAAACGTAATTCAGACTTAAGGCTTAAGCATGTAGACTTTAGCTTGTCATTACAAAATACATGAAGGATAGAGACACACGTGATAAAAATGGTTGCCTCTCACGCGAGTTCAGGTCGGCGGTGATAAAATCGAGTAGGTAAAATTAATGGTGACCGCCAATCACGACACCAGTAGAGAGATACAAAGTGCACTATGGCTACAAACTACGCCAAACTACAAAATTGACCATTTACAAGAAATTTATTGGATCGGTAGTGCTCTTTGGCCTCGAAACATAGACAATTCTCGTGGAGACCCAATGTGCACTTCGTATCTTTGAATGTCTTGAATGAACCACGAATTGTATCAGTTGCAACGACATTTGGCCATATTTGCCGTGTAGACTGGTGCACTGTCCTACTGGAACACGGAGATGCTTCGGAGACTAGTGGAAATAATCTTCTCCGAAACCTCAGTTTCGTAGACCACCTAAATCGCTGAGCTGATCGGTTCTATGAAGAACGACGCCTTTGATGGTATAGTCGAAAACAATACACTGCTTGATGCGGTGATACTACATAACCATACGCTTTGGATTGCTAATAATAAGTTTATTCCGAGGATACCAATCAGTGAATAGATCCAATAATGATTAAAGACGAATACAACGGATAAGTTCACCAAAAGGATTTTAACGTTGATTATATTGAACGCAGCGTTTAGATAAGTAAAGACGACGTCTTCTTGTGCCCCTTTTCTCCAATTGCTTCAATTGCTCGCAACAATTCGTGGTAAAATCGAGAAGATTGGTTGTAACCGAACGAAACCATTCACTATTATCTCAAACAGTTTAGAGTCAGCTTGTCACGTCTGTCTCCTTTCTTATGTACCGCAACCATTAATGACTTCTTCCAGATCGCTGGAAATGGCGATTCGACAAAGGTTTGTTGAAAACCCTGCAATGTGGCTCGAAAAGAGCTCCATTACAATACACTGCAGAAGCAACGAGAAAGATTTTGAATCTACGTATCGAATGTAGAATTGAAGCTGTCGTCTTTCAAAGTCGACTCCAGTTGGTGAATCTCGAAACATCGATAATGATTGCTGCATAGTGTCATGATAAAAGAATACCCTTCATGATTCAATGTCTGACTCCATATTATTTTGAGTTGGTCTGCTAGTCAGTGATCCGTTGGCTTGCACAATGATTCCTGAGTACTATACCGAGGGTTCTTCAGGTAGAAGTCATTTCCGTGGTAATATCGGCAACATTCAGTTCAGATGGTACATGGTGCCATTCTTGAAAGTGAATGTGTTTCATAGGTTTGGCATCCGTATCCACATTGTCTAGAAAGTAGTCGACGTTGTTGTTATCTGTTAAGCTCAGTAAAGGGTGTTTCACATCGAATTGAATCAAGGAAAAAACGCTGAAGAAAATTATTTTTTTCTTGAAAGTTCGGGTAGAAGTAGTTGGAGTGTTTTTTTTTGTATATCTATCGCTCTCAGGTTTTCGAAAACTGGAAGAAATAGCGTCACCCGATAAGCGACATCGCGAATTGATTTTGCGCAAGCACCAGGAAAATCCTCAAGTCTCTCACCGGAACATAGGAAAACAACTCGGAATCGTGCATGCAACGGTGAGGCGTGTAATTAAACGTTACTACGAAACTCTGAGCATTGAAGGGAATGAGTACTGATATCGCGAAAGCGTTTAGGTGGAATTCCAATGCTTCGGCCAGGGTTGTGGCCAAAAAGTTGAATCTGTCCAATTCATTCGTTCCGAGAGCCAAGGACCGGGAGGGACTGCATACCAGCAAAGTGCAGAAGGCTTCAAATCGTGACGAACGACAAAATACGGTGGGAAAGTCACGGGCCCGGAAACTGTACACCCAGATGCTGACGAAGCCTCATTTTCTCATCATAGATGATGAGACTTACGTCAATACAGACTTCCGGCAGCTTCCGAGGTAAGTAAGGAAGCAGAAACTTTCAAAGTTAGCCAAGAAATACATGATTTGGCAAGCGATCTGCTCATGTGGCAAAGGGAGTGCGCCGTTCGTCACTACCTGGTATGTCTACCGGGGAAATCTATCTCAAGGAATGTCTACAGAAGCGTCTGCTTCCTTTGCTGAAGCAACACGAGGGCCCTACGATATTCTGGCCGAATCTAGCTTCATGCCACTTTTCAGCCAACGGGGTAACTTTCATACACAAGGACATGTAACGCACCGGATCTAAAGCCCATCGAAAAATACTGGGCTATTATGAGGTACGCAGCATCTCAAGGAGGTCAAATCTGAAGAAGACAAGAAGAAAAAGTGGGTTTCCGTACAGAAGAAGCTGCAGCCAGTTGTACAGAACCTACTGAGTGGAGTCAGCGTAAGGTGCAAGCGTACGGTTATGGTGTTGAAGTTGAATTAAATAAATGTGCCAAAAGCTTACTAATGGGTTATATTTTCTTGCTTGAAAGTTTGAAAAGGATCGGTCAACTAGGTAATTTTCCACAGCGTGTTTTCCGTGATGCAATTTGACGTTTATCCAAATTAACCCGGACACCTTCAAATCAGTGTAACTTATGAAATATTGCACGTAGGTGTAAAATTTTTCGTTGAGGTATAGCTGGGAGTCTTTGATGAAAAAGTCTATGATTGGTGTTTACATTCCATGCTTAGTTTTCAAGATGGCGACAACTGAAAAGCACGTGCGCGAGTGGATTTTGTTCAAACGTAAAATCTGACTTGTCATAGCAAACTTGCAAAAGATTTATCTATATCCTCTGTTCACGGTGTGCTCAAATCATTTCTGAACGTTTGACGGTGTAAGAAGAAACCAAGAAGTGATGAAAAGCATTCAGGGCTGGTTCTCTATTCTGCTATGGCCAGAAACGCTAAAGCTTAGCATTTCAGGACGAAGAAGGCATCGAAAGTTTTCAAAAAGTACCCTTATTTGGTAAGAAATTTACACGTATGGCAGAAAGAGTACAACTGTACTGTACTGTGGAAGTGCCTTAAGAACACTAAATGGATAACTGGCAATATGCTAATCGTGATGAGCAATAAGTGGGAAATGTCAAGAAAAAAGAAGAACAAATCTTGCACTATTTTTCTTTCAACACAAAACTCAAAAAATGCCAATACCCTTCACTGGGATGAAAATGCAATAATAACATTGGCAATAACATCCACGAATATTATTCGGTGGCGAGTACAAACAAAAGGATAATGATCCTACGTCTGCGGGTGCCGAACGTACGTCGCGTTTAATAGAGCGTGTATGTGCTCGGTGGCATAGTGGAATATCGTAGCGGTAGGAAAGCCCTTTCGTGATCCTTCCCATGTGCATAATATGCGCGGAAAATCCATTTCTCGCTCCTGGTTGTCGTTTTCCAGGAGTCCAACGTCGACGCTTTCGTGATGGCTTCCAGCCAGAAGGTGTATCGTTGATGGTTACGAATTGATGTGCCTTTCCTTTTCGGAAGTGGCTTGGTCTGGCTTGGTTCTAATACAGTGTAAGCTTGTCGTTCGAATCTATTGTTTGTTGTTCTACCCAATTAATATCGCAACCGAACAAATAACATGCGACGAGTTGTGTACATTTACCCACTAGTTTATTTGCTTTCCAGTCTACACTTTTTCCTTCCATACGTTTCATGTTGGGTATGCACATGCAGTTTATGAAAGTCGAGGAGTGTGGCGTGAGGAAACCTGTAATGTTTATCGTTAAGCGTAGTACTATCATCATGGACTGACGATTAACAACTACCACGGCACTTCAGTGGGCCTCAACTTCAGACAGCGGCTTCAATCAAACGCCACATGGTGCTTTAAGCAGTGATGGTATTTGTATTCAAGTCGTGGTTAAGTGTTGTGGGTGTGTGGCAATGCCAAACCGATTCATAATGAAGAGATACGTTGTTCAATTATTGACTTCAAACGGCATAAGCTCGTGCGCTGGATCATTACAATGTTATATTTCATTCATTTTTAAACGATGTGCAGTTGCAAACCTCCCATGTGTATTTTTTGTTTGTTTTGACAAAGGCACATTGAAGTAAAGAATATCACAGCTCAAAGCAAATTTAGATATTAATAAGTGCTCTTCGCCTAAGCTTGTTTTCATGGCTTAAACGTTAATGAGCAGGGCCAAAACGTCAATGTCGAAAAATGCTATGTTTCTGTAATGTGTATGCAACTCAATTAACACGCAAACTCCCAAAATGAAATGAGTACTAATTTTTTTTGTTCTCATTTTATTTTCATTTTCATCATTTTCACCATGGATATTAAAGTTATGCTATTTTGAAGTTATCTAAAGGACAACGGGGAAAATCCTGTAGATCTTATGATACTTACTCTGTAACCTTACACTTACTGATTAAGCCTACACATTAACAAAATGTCATGTAAATTTCTGAGCACTGAGACTGGTACATGCAAGCGTCCTTTAGCGGATGAGAATGAGTTGAAAGAGATGAGAAAATAAATTCAATCAAATACATCTTTTGTCGATTTGCGTATGTGTCAGTTTCAGGAGACATAATTTTACACGAAATATTTTTTTACGTTCCCCGACTTTTTACAAACATGAATTCCGTCCCGTGTAAAATTCATAATTTCTAAGTGTGTAGAATAATCGAACAAATTTATATTAAAAAACCCGCATTAATCCACCGATGGTGAGACTGAACCCTTCTTACATTTCACCAGAATAACGAACTCAAATGTGGCCAATAATGTACTGGATAGATATTTTCATTCGAAATCCCAGGAAGATCCAGGAACATTCGATATGTCATACATTCAGTTTATAAAATTAACTATTTGTCAATCCTGAACGTATTGTTCATCGAAGTTATTAACATATTGCCATTAATAGTCTTTAGCAGCCTGTTTATGTTAGTTATATAAAAGGGGAAATTACATAAATTTTAGAAATTTCATATAATCAGTCCATAGAATGAATTATTAGACAATCCTAAGCGTCAATTTTGATTATCGATATGGATTCAAGATGCTTAATAAGTACATGTTCGTTGAAAATAGTAAATGGAGACTTTGTGTAATTTTCGAATATACTCGTAGCAGTTGAAAACCAGACCACTCGAGCCAATCGATGCTGCACTAATTCTATACAGTAGCATAGTGTGGCTAGTCCGCTGTATGTGCTATACAACGCTCCAGATACGACACAATAGAATGCAAGCGGCATCGATTGGTGTGATTGGTCTTGTTCGGTTTTGCACTGCAACGAGTATATTGTCATCTCACAATTATGTGCTCTCAGGTATTGTTTTGGTCATATCTCCATGAAGAATTATCCAATCATAATGAAATTTTGACCAGTTATTTGGAGATATCATAGCTTTGATTTGGCACCAACAAAACTAAAATCAGTACACAAATAGCTCAGTATGTAATCGGAGACTAAACTTTTTGAATACTATTATAATAGGCCTTCAAGTACTGTTTCGTTCATATCTTCGTAACGAAATGTCCGAATGAAAAAAAAATCAATAGCGTTCTATGGGAATGTTGTAACTTCCATTTGCCGTCAACAGAACTGAAATCGGTTCACAGATGGCTGAGAAACCGATGTGACATTATTTGTAACGCACACACACACATACACACACACACACACACACACAACACACACACACACACATACCACACATACACATACATACACACATACATACACACAGACATGTGCTCAGTTCGTCGAGCTGAGTCAGAATGAGTATATGACACTCGGCCCTGTGGGCCTCGGATAAAAAGTCGAGTTTTCAAGCGATCTTAATACCCTTCTATTGATGTAAGAAGGGTAAAAAAGGGAAGTTAACATAATGAAATTTTGAACACTTATTTGGAAATTTTATAACTTTAATTTGGCGTTAACAAAGCTTCAATCCTGAGCTTCAATTTTGATTATCGATATGGATTCAAGATGCTTAATAAGTACATATTCGTTGAAAATAGTAAATGGAGACTTTGTGTAATTTTCGAATATACTCGTTGCAGTTGAAAACCAGCCACTCGAGCCAATCGATGCTGCTCTAATTCTATACAGTAGCATAGTGTGGCTAGTCCGCTGTATGTGCTATACAACGCTCCAGATACGACACAATAGAATGCAAGCGGCATCGATTGGTGTGATTGGTCTTGTTCGGTTTTGCACTGCAACGAGTATATTGTCATCTCACAATTATGTGCTCTCAGTGTATTGTTTTGGTCATATCTCCATGAAGAATTATCCAATCATAATGAAATTTTGACCAGTTATTTGGAAATATCATAGCTTTGATTTGACACCAACAAAACTAAAATCGGTACACAAATAGCTCAGTATGTAATCGGAGACTAAACTGTTTGATTACTATTATAATAGGCCTTCAAGTACTGTTTCGTTCATATCTTCGTAACGAAATGTCCGAATGAAAAAAAATCAATAGCGTTCTATGGGAATGTTGTAGCTTCCATTTGCCGTCAACAGAACTGAAATCGGTTCACAGATGGCTGAGAAACCGATGTGACATTATTTGCAACGCACACACACACATACACACACACACACACATACTCACACACATACACACACATACATACACACAGACATGTGCTCAGTTCGTCGAGCTGAGTCGAATGGTATATGACACTCGGCCCTGTGGGCCTCGGATAAAAAGTCGAGTTTTCAAGCGATCTTAATACCCTTCTATTGATGTAAGAAGGGTAAAAAGACGGAAGTTACGAAGATATTCAATTTTTCATATGTTCAATTAATAAAACATAATGAATAGTGAAAAATGACATTAACAGTGTTCAAAAATCAGTTTATGTTAATGCTAGAAATAATTAAAAATCAAACTTAAAGTAAAAAACCCGCATTAATCCACCGATGGTGAGACTGAACCCTTCTTACATTTCACCAGAATAACGAACTCAAATGTGGCCAATAATGTACTGGATAGATATTTTCATTCGAAATCCCAGGAAGATCCAGGAACATTCGATATGTCATACATTCAGTTTATAAAATTAACTATTTGTCAATCCTGAACGTATTGTTCATCGAAGTTATTAACATATTGCCATTAATAGTCTTTAGCAGCCTGTTTATGTTAGTTATATAAAAGGGGAAATTACATAAATTTTAGAAATTTCATATAATCAGTCCATAGAATGAATTATTAGACAATCCTAAGCGTCAATTTTGATTATCGATATGGATTCAAGATGCTTAATAAGTACATGTTCGTTGAAAATAGTAAATGGAGACTTTGTGTAATTTTCGAATATACTCGTAGCAGTTCAAAACCAGACCACTCGAGACAATCGATGCTGCTCTAATTCTATACAGTAGCATAGTGTGGCTAGTCCGCTGTATGTGCTATACAACGCTCCAGATACGACACAATAGAATGCAAGCGGCATCGATTGGTGTGATTGGTCTTGTTCGGTTTTGCACTGCAACGAGTATATTGTCATCTCACAATTATGTGCTCTCAGGTATTGTTTTGGTCATATCTCCATGAAGAATTATCCAATCATAATGAAATTTTGACCAGTTATTTGGAGATATCATAGCTTTGATTTGGCACCAACAAAACTAAAATCAGTACACAAATAGCTCAGTATGTAATCGGAGACTAAACTTTTTGAATACTATTATAATAGGCCTTCAAGTACTGTTTCGTTCATATCTTCGTAACGAAATGTCCGAATGAAAAAATCAATAGCGTTCTATGGGAATGTTGTAACTTCCATTTGCCGTCAACAGAACTGAAATCGGTTCACAGATGGCTGAGAAACCGATGTGACATTATTTGTAACGCACACACACACATCACACACACACACACATACACACACACACACACTACATACACACAGACATGTGCTCAGTTCGTCGAGCTGAGTCGAATGGTAGATGACACTCGGCCCTGTGGGCCTCGGATAAAAAGTCGAGTTTTCAAGCGATCTTAATACCCTTCTATTGATGTAAGAAGGGTAAAAAAGGGAAGTTAACATAATGAAATTTTGAACACTTATTTGGAAATTTTATAACTTTAATTTGATGTTAACAAAGCTTCAATCCTGAGCTTCAATTTTGATTATCGATATGGATTCAAGATGCTTAATAAGTACATATTCGTTGAAAATAGTAAATGGAGACTTTGTGTAATTTTCGATATACTCGTTGCAGTTGAAAACCAGCCACTCGAGCCAATCGATGCTGCTCTAATTCTATACAGTAGCATAGTGTGGCTAGTCCGCTGTATGTGCTATACAACGCTCCAGATACGACACAATAGAATGCAAGCGGCATCGATTGGTGTGATTGGTCTTGTTCGGTTTTGCACTGCAACGAGTATATTGTCATCTCACAATTATGTGCTCTCAGGTATTGTTTTGGTCATATCTCCATGAAGAATTATCCAATCATAATGAAATTTTGACCAGTTATTTGGAAATATCATAGCTTTGATTTGACACCAACAAAACTAAAATCGGTACACAAATAGCTCAGTATGTAATCGGAGACTAAACTGTTTGATTACTATTATAATAGGCCTTCAAGTACTGTTTCGTTCATATCTTCGTAACGAAATGTCCGAATGAAAAAAATCAATAGCGTTCTATGGGAATGTTGTAGCTTCCATTTGCCGTCAACAGAACTGAAATCGGTTCACAGATGGCTGAGAAACCGATGTGACATTATTTGTAACGCACACACACACATACACACACACACATACACACACACACACACACACATACATACACACAGACATGTGCTCAGTTCGTCGAGCTGAGTCGAATGGTATATGACACTCGGCCCTGTGGGCCTCGGATAAAAAGTCGAGTTTTCAAGCGATCTTAATACCCTCTCATTGATGTAAGAAGGGTAAAAAGGAAGTTAACATAATGAAATTTTGAACACTTATTTGGAAATTTTATAACTTTAATTTGGCGTTAACAAAGCTTCAATCCTGAGCTTCAATTTTGATTATCGATATGGATTCAAGATGCTTAATAAGTACATATTCGTTGAAAATAGTAAATGGAGACTTTGTGTAATTTTCGAATATACTCGTTGCAGTTGAAAACTAGCCACTCGAGCCAATCGATGCTGCTCTAATTCTATACAGTAGCATAGTGTGGCTAGTCCGCTGTATGTGCTATACAACGCTCCAGATACGACACAATAGAATGCAAGCGGCATCGATTGGTGTGATTGGTCTTGTTCGGTTTTGCACTGCAACGAGTATATTGTCATCTCACAATTATGTGCTCTCAGGTATTGTTTTGGTCATATCTCCATGAAGAATTATCCAATCATAATGAAATTTTGACCAGTTATTTGGAAATATCATAGCTTTGATTTGACACCAACAAAACTAAAATCGGTACACAAATAGCTCAGTATGTAATCGGAGACTAAACTGTTTGATTACTATTATAATAGGCCTTCAAGTACTGTTTCGTTCATATCTTCGTAACGAAATGTCCGAATGAAAAAAATCAATAGCGTTCTATGGGAATGTTGTAGCTTCCATTTGCCGTCAACAGAACTGAAATCGGTTCACAGATGGCTGAGAAACCGATGTGACATTATTTGTAACGCACACACACATACACACACACATACACACACACACACACACATACATACATACACACAGACATGTGCTCAGTTCGTCGAGCTGAGTCGAATGGTATATGACACTCGGCCCTGTGGGCCTCGGATAAAAAGTTGAGTTTTCAAGCGATCTTAATACCCTTCTATTGATGTAAGAAGGGTAAAAAATGGTCGAACAAATTCACAAAAATAACTACGTTTTATTAAAAAAGTTCTCCAAAATTCGGTCTCTTATCGAATTTGTTTTAAATTTGTAGAAAACGAAAAAACTGTTATCAATAAGCTAAAATTTGTGACTAGAAATGAGAAGAAAAATGAATATTTTCCATTTAATTCCAACTACCTTTGCTTATCTTGACAGATACGCGTATATCGTCTACAATGTGCAAACTTCTTCAGTGTTCCGTAGTAATAACTCGACTGGAGTCGAATTTGTGTTATTTACTTCACTCGACTTTTTCCCATTCCACCTTTCTATTGAATCCCTCCTCTTGGTTTTGTACAACTTCTTCTCCCATCGGTTTGGTAACTTTCGTTCAGACTTTCTTAAATTCTTGCTCATATTTTATTATTTTGGGATTCTTACGAAGTTCTTACAGTTCTTTCAACTGGGTACTTTCAAGTTCTGGTAAATTCGGAGGATTCATGTCTTTTAGTACGGATAGCACATTATTGGCCGCGTACCATTTCAACACGTTCCTTGTATAGTGGCATGAGGCACGATCAGGGTAAAATAGAATAAGACCTTTGTAATTCTTCAGTAATGGTAAGATTTCATACATACTTTTTACCAGTTATAGTTCCAGAAGCGATGAAGCGAGCTTTCACTTCGCCGGAAATGAGCAAATGAGAAATATTCCTGTCCGGGTAGTTGGCGTAAGCCGGACGTCTCGTAGGCTTCGTTGTCTATTACGATGCAATGCGGATTGGTGAGCAACTGCGTATATAGCATCCGGGCACGAGTTTAAACAGCTACACACTACCAAAATGTCATGTAAATATCTGTCTCCTGAGACCGACACATGCAAGCGTCCTTTAGCACATAATAATGAGTTCAAAGAGTTGCAAAAATAAATTCAATCAAACACGTCTTTCGTCGAATTGCGAATGTATGGAATGTATTCGGATTGGCAATTTTTTTCTGGCAGGATTTGCTGTTCCGAAGCTGTGGTCGTACGTACTTTACGGATTGTTATGTAACTTGATAGACGTAAACGATATTTATTGAACAAATAACCCTAGTGCTATTTTTCACGAATACACTCTTTATTGTGCTAACAAAGTTTATCCCCATGTGAAAAATTAGATTTCTTCCTAAAAATCCCCAGTAAATTTAAACACGGGTAATTGTTGTTCAGTTTGTCATTATTTATGTAAAAACTAAGCCAATTCATGCGATTTCAGAATAAAAAAACAAATTCACTTGCATTTGAGACATGATGTCAAGAAAAATAAAAAATAAATTAACGCATCGAAAGTATATTCACCCCTCTGGTTCACATAGTTTTAGTACTTCGTGTGACCACCTTTGGCTTCAATAACTGCTCAGAATCGTCGTTTAAAAGTGGTGCAATTTGATTCCGTACAATCTTTCATGAACAATGAAAGTCTTTTTCGCCCTCATCATAGTTTTATATTGAACTATTTGAAAAGAAATATAAATTGTGCCATTCTTCACCATTACAACATATTAGGTTTGAAAAATGTTATAGAACCGCAATTTTGACAAACTACCATTTTTTTAACAATTCCAAAAGCAAAAATAGATACGTAGATTCGTCGTTAGAATTGCTTTTAATGTTTAATTTTGATAACAACTCAGCAATTTTCCTTTAATTTTGGTATTTTCGCAAATTTTGTGGGTTTGAGCCGGATTTACCTCAGAATATAGGCCTGGCACGGATTTGATACATAGAGTATAGTTTCGATTAGACTTTTCCTCAGATCCTTCTAAAGAGGTTAGAGATTAACCCTATGATATTGCAATCATTCGCCGTTTATTTGAAAAATGAACACATCCCTTCAAAAAAAAAGGAAAGAATCAAATAAGTCGCGGAATGTGGTAGCTGAGACGTTTTGCAGAGGCATGTTTCTTCAAAATTCTGTGCCAAATGGACTCGATCGATAAGAGATTCTTCGATGAAATTTCATACAAGTTATGAATGTCGCCGGTCCTGTGTGTTGTGGATCCAGCTTGTCCTAGGCGCGCTCCGGGGTTATGTCAACCCAGAAATCGAGAATCGCCAACAAATTTCCGATGTCCGGGCTTTGAGGGTGCCATTTCAGCGGTTGGATCCGACTAGACCGGAAGAAAAACGTTGGCTTTTTGGCAGTATGCTTCGAGTCGCTGTCCTGCTGAAATACAAACTTTTCTTCAAAGCCCTTAAAGCCCTTAAAGGCCCTTGAAAGGGGTTGAGAGCTTCCATAGTGCTATGTTCGGTGTGTCCCGGCTATAAACGTGTGATGTACTGTAGTTTATAGTTTCATGTACACTGAAGGCACACTGGATGTTGGCGTCAAATAAACTGCTGACGGTTTCCGAAAATTTTGGGCAGAGTTGTCTTAAAATTTACGGAACATAATTCCTTCCGGCCACGTCGATGGATCCAGTGCGTTTATCTTCAATGATGGGTCCAGTCAGACTTTGAATGAGACAAAAGTAATGCTGCTGGTGTCAGTTCCTTTGGCAACCAGATTGACAACCTCCGGGTCCTGGGTAGTGTCAAGGTTTGCTCTCACCATTGCCAAAACTTCCTTATTTGTAACATCCGGCCGTATGCGAGACAGGTAGAGCCAAAATTTATTCGCTGGCTTTGCGCAAACTGGAACAGACTTCACACTGTTGTCTAGCTGCTTAGAACCAGATTGGCATTCGTTTACTTTATGTGCCAAATCAGGTCCACGAAGTCGTTTGGCAGCTCGGATAGGACCGATCTGGACCAGTTCTTAATGGATGGTGACTGAATACAAAGCACGTGCTTTTGCGACAACTGCTTTATTTCGGTATGCAGATTGCTTATTGCCTCTGTGAGAGACACCAGCGGTGTTTTTTCGTCGGCCACTTTTGTTATGGAGATGTGAATTTTCGAACAGCCAAGGCCCATATGTATCAGCGAAACCTTCTGTTAAACAGTTCGAATTTTGATTCGTCCGTCCAGAGAACCGTTTTCCTTAATTCTGCAGTTTATCAGCATGCTCCTTAACATGTGGTCTTCCTGATAAATGGACTTGGCATTTCAATCTCCATGCTACAAGACGGCGAACAGTTCAACCGGAAACTGATAGCTAAGATTTTCCTGGATTTTTCGTACATATACCTTTGGGTTCTTCTTGACTTTACGCACGATCTTGGTGTCTGTTCTCGCATACGTTTTGCGCTTCTTGCTTCTGCCAGAGCAATCCATAGATTTTTTTCTAAACCGACAGCCCTGTGCGGTTCATTGTTTTGGGACACTTCATTTTGCCAATCCTATTGAGTTCAGAGAAGATAGGTCATTCGTATACTGGTGAATATTGTACCTAAAAGTTATCTGCGTGTGTTGCAATTCTCACGCGAACATCTTTTAAATTTTATCTTCATTGAAATATTACTGATTCCATCTATTCATAAACTAGACGTGACCGGGTGCTTATGGTGTTCGTGATAGGTAAAAGAAGAATAGTTCGTTAGTTGTTATTACTAGAGCCCCAATGCTCCTCTGCATCTCAACACACTATTGCGGGAAGGAGAGTACGGTTATAAAGTTAAAGTTAAGAGAAATTTAGTGAGATTTGGTTAGTTTTAGATCAGGATTCACTGTGGTAAATGATACGAATCAATGCTTAAGGCTGCTTTTTTAATTTTAAAATCAGTAGGCGTAGAAAGTTGCAAATTAAAATTTTTCAAGAAAGTGACGGTCCAAGGATTGCTAGACTAACTATTCAATCTTAATATTGCATCGGGTGTTCTTAATTTTTTTTTCAATTTTCCCATACAAAAAAAAAAGAAAACTGTAAGCAGTTTTGTCAGTCTTGTCAGAATGGATCACTTTTGTTATCACATGCATTTTTTTCAAAGTTATTCTAGAAAATACTTTGCACGATTAAGTCTTAATTTTGTTGTTATTGTTGATCCTTTTTAAAACATCTAGACTTGTGCTAGTAGAAAAAATCTGATCTGAATAGTTATCAAACTAAAAAAAAAATCATACTGTATAATATCATTGTGCAAACTTTATTTTTGATTGATTTTCCGCTAGTGCGACATTTTCCAAGTTTTTTTTAACTAAATTATAGCACTTCTTCGGCAGCGGACCGTCAATTTTCTACTATTTCTTGGCCATGTTTGAATCAAGTGTTTTAATAGTTTAACATTTAGAAGGCTGCACATGAGCTAACCAAGTACAAAAGTCATGTGGATTGAATATGGCTCAATAAAAGCAAATGAATTGACGGGTAACGGTCAGCTGCAGAAGTAGTGCTTCACCCTATGATATTTTAATATGACATCCACATTAATAAGCATTTTATTTTTATTTTACATTACAGTGTCCGCCATTGTCATCTCTTAAATGGCAGCTTCGAATGCTGATGTCATGCGTGGCAGTGGACCTTCTGCTGTTGCTCCTGGCTCAGCAATTCAGCAAATTACGCATCATCAGTTGCCATCTAATATACCACCTCAACAGCAGCAACATTCAATACCACCGAACCATCACATCCAACAGCTGCAAAATCTAACGCAACAAACGGTGACAATAGCAGGACATAATCATGTACCAAACAACCAAAATGCAATTCTGCACCATCACCATCGAGTGCAGCAGCAGCAGCAGCACCATCCTCAGCAGCTGGTTCAACAACCGGCGCACCCTTCCGTACAACTCAAGATCGCCCAGTATAGTGGAAATATTAGCAATTTAATGTTTCCTTCTTCCGAGAATCTTTCAGGTGCAAGTAGTGACGCAAGTGCCAGTGCAAGTGATATGAGTAATGCCACCGTTGTAAATATAGCTAGTGTGAATCAGTCAATGAGCATCCCTCCTACGAAAGAGGGTGTTGCGTCCTTAGGAAATAGCAGCCATAACAATCCTGTTCTGAACAGGATTACTACAAATGTTGTTGGTAACATTCCAGCGGACAACGTACAAGTGATGCAGCAGCCGAGTGAGGCAATTTCACCGAAAGCCGCCAGTTCCGTGGCACGTAGTAATGTTGCACCCGGATGGCGAAGGATAAAATACAATTGCGAAATCATCTACATAAGGTACGTGAGCTTTAGAGTATTTAAAAACAATGCAATCTTCATATTTTTTCCTCTCAATCTGGAAAAGTGAAAGCAGCAGGAGCTGTTTGTTCTTGTTTTTCGAGTCATAAATTACAGACGGCTGGTAAAATTACGAAGCCCAGACACAGCATAGAATTGGGTCCTGATTCTGTTAGGATCGGAGGAAGCGTGCAGAAAGTCATGATTATCACCGTATTGGTTCTTCTTGGAACCAGAAAATTCGTTCCAGTCGATCGTGTATGGTAAAGGATCTGAACTAGGAGCAGAAAAGAATGTGTGGGCACCGACATTTTCAACTTGAATGGACCAGAAAGATAGATAATTGCATTTTCTTTCTCGTATGAAAAGAATCGTTTGTTCCGCCAGCAGGGAGGTAAATCGAACTTGAGGCACGGTTCTGAACAGAAAGTTAAAAGGATACAAACATGACGGGATATTTTCTTCGTTTCTGAACCACAGTTTGTCTTCAACTCCTTTCTTTTGAATACAGTTACATCATGGCGTGCACAGCGCAAACGGCAACTTTAATTGTGGAACACTAGAGCAAAAATCGAGTGTGCTTGTTGCATTTACAATAACATTGTGCGGTATAACTTTGATTTATTTAAAGAGTTTGTTTTTTGCATTCGTTTACTGAGCGAATCAATGAAAGTTTTTTTGTCTGCGAAGATAAAAAATTAACAAAAAAAAAACCTTTTATTTAAAATAATTCGCCAAAATTCAGTGGGGTAAAACTGTTCTACGTCTCTCTGTCTCTCCATTTTAATTATCAATTTTCACAGAAAGATTCTTTCTTTTCGAAATGAATGAAACATGTTGTTAATATCATGTCAGTGTTTGTAATTGTCAGTTAGGCCCTTAAGAAAAATCTTCATCGAATTTCTTTCAGATTACTTTATTCCTTAGATTAATGTCTGGTATGATACAATTTGAACCATGAATTTAAGCTGAAATCCTAAATAGAAGATCCATACTAACCGTAGGTATGCCATACCGGCTGTACCACAATAATTTGGAACAAGTAAACCACTATTCCATTTTGTAAGTGGCTCAAACAGAGTCGTTACTGTTGGTTTAAATCAGTCCAAATCGGTTCTTCTGTGTGCCCCCAGAAAAACCATTTTGTGATGCCCTACCATGAAACCTTGAAGGTCTTTGGCTATTTTCAAATTTGTTTGTAAACGTGTTTGTAACCAATCTAAACAATTTCTGTGTCTCAGTATCAGTTGTGAAAACTAATGAACTACTACAGACATGTTGTCATAATTTAACATGAACGTTTGAAAGCCCTTCTCCTTAGTTTCAGCCAAGCTGATTTTACATACTACTACATAACTTCGAACGTCGCACCCACCACCTTTGCCGCTGTCTTCATTTTTAAATTGACACGTTCACCATTCTTCGCATAACAGCGACGAGATTTTGTCGTCTGTTTTTACAATATAAACTTGTTCGATCGTTTTTCGGTCCCAGAAAACGTGTTTCAACTACATACAACAACAATCAGCTCAACACGAGACCAACAGATCGGCATCGGCACTCTTGTTCAACTGTAAAAAGCAAAATATCAAGGTTCAACGCTTGTGTACAAACTTTACGCTACGGTGCTGCCTGTTGTAACCTCCGATTATTAGCGATTTCTCTTTCGTTATTCACTTTTTTGATATTTTTATGATGCTACCTCCTCAGCCATTCCCAATGATGAAGGTGGTGATGGTCGAGTTTTATATAGGAGGCCTTTCATTCAGCCTGGATTGTATTCTTCGCACCATAAAAAAGCATAATTGGTTGACCGCAAAACTGTGCCTCTGTTGCTGCATTTTTCGTGCACCCAGCAAGCAATACAAATTTTTACTACCAAACCTAATGACTATTGGTTTTATTTTGAACACTTGATCGTTTGGCTAATGAAAAGGGAATACATGCCAGTAATGAGGCCATCATCGCCCTTTAAAAAGTGGTTAAGTGAATGTTCCCCAGTTACTCTCCACTCACATCGCTCGGAGGATGACGAACATTCCGTTTAGCGAAGAATATTTATGAAACCGTAATCGCTTTGGGTGTCGGTTTGAATTATTGCAGTTTTTATTCAAGCAGAAAGAATCTTTCGGCATACTCAACTGTCTGCAACGGGCATAAATCAAAGTTGAGGGCAAATTGATTTAATTGTTTCGGAACTTTCTCTTGTTTCACTGGCCCCATTCATTTGACAGATTCACTTACCTTTATATACGCTTCATTAGGTTTTATAAACAGTTACTAATTGTGCAAATAGGGTTAGAAACTCTCCTTTTGGATTCTCGGTTAGGCAAAAATCCGTTGGATTCACTTTGACTTACGTGTTTATTTATTTATTTAGTTTTAGAAATAAGACCGTTTTGTTACATTTATTATTCTAAACGCTTAACCACTCTCTGTTGCACAATTCAATACAATATGTGCAATATGCATGACAATTGTTGTTTATAGCCATCATTTAATAGGTCCAACATTTTGCATAGTTAGTAATTTGTTACATGTAATTTTCAGATGTCGAATTGGTACATAGTAGTCCAATTTTGACAGGATTTCCAGTTTGTTATAAAATGGTATAATTCATATATGAGACAATTGCGGATTCATGCCTCTTGCAGTGTTTGTATGTTAACGAGCATACATCTAGATTAATATGAAGGTAAAGGGTACTCAGTCCAAGCCAGTTTGCGTAGCACATATAACAAAAAATGTATTTAATAGACTCTATTATTTCATCACCTTTGATGAAAAAGGAGCATACTATGCAATAAAGAGCTCATATCGATCTAGCATTAGCAATGTTTTTTTATCGTTTTATATTACACGATTAAAGTTATAGCAGAAGCGGTTAATGAAATACTTGTGTTATAATGTTCGATACACGTTTGCTTTGAAGATAATATGATATTCTTATCCCTAATCTTATCACATTGCTCCACAATCTAATTATCTCAGATAATAGTTAATAGGGTACGTTTAGTAATCTGCTAAAAGTAATTGAGTTACATTTTGCGACATTCAGTTGTAATAGGCTTTCCTTATACCCAGTATGAAATATCATAACCTAACTTCTTAACGCGTTGAGGTCTTTGATTTTTTTCATTTCTAATTAAAGTTTGAAATATCCACAATAGCGTAGGTTGCATAAGCTTTGAACTATTCTTAAGATGGAAACGTGCCGTCATCGGTTCCTGTTAGAAAGTGATTTGTGAACAAACCCAGCCTCTTAGTTAACGAATGTGTCCCCTTCTAACAGACCAGAGCTGTCCAGGCCAAGTCCTTGCAACTGGTGGGGATACCCGAGCAGGACCGAATAACTCGATAACTGGCCTTTGTATGTATGAGCTCAGATTAAGAAGTAAAATACCTAAGGATAATACCATAAAATTGTTCCCACAATGTTATGCGAATACCTAATTTAGGTAAGACAATACCAAACTAGTACCTCTAAGGTATTTCCAGGTAACTGAAATAACAAGTTTTGGTATTCGAGCGATATTTTGCTTGCAATTTTCAAGTATTTTGCTTAGTTTTTTTACCTCTTTATCTGAGCTCTGTAATACCAAGGCCAGTTATCAAGATCAAAATTAGGTATTCATATGTTGTTGTCTCACGCTCGGGTAAGGAAGGGATGTTAGTCCAATACTTACTTAAGAGAGATGTGGAGAACTCAACGTACCCTCATAAGTGTCATAAGTGTCGGTGGCCAAAGCTAGCTACCAGACATATTGTTTAAAAGTTTATCCTGTTGCTTCGTTACTCATGAAAGTTAATTTAATTTATGGGTATGCTATAATAAATAGAGTATAATTTTATGAGAATGGAAAATCGAATGGTGCTGTTGAAAAAAAAGCCACGCCCTTCAGGCTCGCTGTTTATCTGAAAAGGTCCACAATACGTTGATAAAACTGTTGGTCAGTAGAAAGAGAAGAACTCTGGGCACGCTCGACAAACGTTACAGGTTATCAAAGTAATTGAAAAAAAAAAAATCGATGCGTGGAACACTTTCTTGTGGGATTACCTGAAAAGATCAAGCATAACAACAAAACTCGAGCATGAACGCATATCTTGATAACTTGATATTTAGGATCGCTACATATGAGGTAAAATACCTGACGATAATACCATAAAAATGTTCCCAAAATGTTATGCGAAAACCCATAATGTTAAAACAATACCAAAATAGTACCTCTCAGGTATTCCCGGGTATCCCAAATAACAAGTTTTGTTATTCGAGAGACATTTTACTGGCAATTTATACCTATTTAATACCTACTTCAGCTATCAAGATCAAAATTAGGTATTCATATGTTATTTCCTCGTGCTCGGCTACCCGAGCAGGAGACAACAACATATGAATACCTAATTTTGATCTTGACAACTGGCCTTGGTAGAAAACAGCTCAGATTAAGAGGTAAAATACCTAAGCAAAATACCTAAGAATTGCAAGCAAAATATCTCTCGAATAACAAAACTTGTGATTTCGGATACCTGGGAATACCTGAGAGGTACTATTTTGGTATTGTCTTACCTTAATTTGGTATCCAGATAACATTGTGGGAACAATTTAATGGTATTATCCTCAGGTATTTAACCTATTAATCTGAGCTCTAAAATACGAAGGCCAGTTATCAAAGTATTCGTTCCTGCTCGGGTAGCTCAGTACTTGGATAATCGTTAGGCAATCATCCAAGTCTCTGTAGGAATCTTTAGATATGGCGACACCAGTTCCTTTTGAACTAGAGGACTTCTCCGTGGAATTAGATGAGCCCGGCAAAGTTTCTGTAGAATTCTTTGGGGTTGAAGATTGGCCAGAGCTTGTAGTTTGGTTAGGTTGTCAAAATATACATATTAGTATGAAAGCAAGTAAACAGAATGACAGTGACGTATGCAAATGGATTCTCTGATCTAATCAATTGATTCAAGTAAACTTTTGATGCACCTCATCACATGTGGCATCACGCGATCGCAGCAAGCCATGCTTTGAAACTGACTTGTTTTCCTGTGTCGTTTTTGCGAAACAAAAACTTTTTAATGATGATAATGAAATACTACCATCTATTGTAGCGAGGTAACTTTCCATAGCAGTGGAATAATCTGAAAAACGATTTGATAAGGATTCTATTGTTGTTTGTGATCATCAAGCTCCTGTACGAAGGGCCAAAAACGTTTGGGTGGGCCGGTAAGCAGATACATTTACGCGGAACCCGCGAATTTAGGGAAAAGAATCTCCTTCCATAAGCAAGTTCACACCCACAGCATTAGAATCGAGCCCTCAATTGTCAGAATAAACCCTCGTTCCGCGAAATGTTCCCAATAAGGAGGAGGCAGTCCCATGCTCCCTATCCAAATCGTTTCACTTGGGTGCTCTGATTGTCCTCCCTTTCCCCTTTATATATTAGGTCGTGGATATTCAGTATATTTTGTAGTGGTCATTTCATTGCTTACCATGTGTTAGAAAATTTGGCTGAAAGTGAAATTGGTTAGGGGCTGTTCATAAACCACCTAGACTATCATTAATTAGTTAATTTTGGCCGCAAACCTAAACTTGCTTTCTTACAAACATATTCTATGTTTAAAACCAAATGATATCGATGTTTGAAATTAAAATCATGTTATGTTTGTTTTCAACATATTAATCATACGATTAAACGTACAAGTTTTGGATTTTAGGGGTTGCGTTCTAAATTTATTTTATTTATTCTATGAATCTTGGTTATCTTAGTCCTTGAGCTTAAATGTCAACAGGTTCCAGATTCCAGAAGTTCTGGAGAGGAAAGTACACGCGCAGATTGACCTACCCGATTCATTGTTGTAAAAAAAAAAACTAATGTTAACTAGCGCGTAAAATTTCCCCTCATTTAATTCTTTGCCAAAGGAAGCGTAAACAACGAAATTGTTTGCAATCTTTTGTGTGCCATACAACAATCTGTGTAATCTTTCATACAACAGGTTGGATTCAGGCGGTATCTGGCTAAAGTTTACATGAAATGTCCCACTATTTTCTGCCAAATCTAGCATTTCTTTTATGTGCATTAAAATTCAATGTTTTATTTTTATCTGTGTAGATTTTTATCTACACTAGAAACAGTTGATTAAGATGTTAATCCTTCTTTCTGTTAAATTCTCGAACTTTCTGTGGCACCACTGCGATCAGGTTCCGTAGGGTATCCTCGGATACGCCTGCCTTGAAGATTCTCCATATTCTCTAGAAATCATCGGTGCCATTTGCTTTCTTCTTAGCTTCGAAAAGCTTCCGTTTTACTAGTGTCCAGTACTTCTCTATTGGGCGAAGTTCTGGACAGTTCGGTGGATTGGCTGTTTTTTCACGTTTTTGATCTCTTGTACCTTATACCATTCCAGGACAGATTTCGCATAGTGACAAGCGGCCAAATCAGGCCAAAACAGACTGGAGAGTCATGGCTTCTGATAAACGGTAGCAACCGCTTTTGCAGACATTCTTTCTCGTACACACCCTTACTGGTAGTGCCGATAAAACGAAACTTTTAGATTTTCGACCACCACTTCATATGGCCGCCAAATCAACTACTATAGAATTGAAATAACGCAGAAGGTGGAGGCTATGAAACATAATTTATGGTCGACAATGGTCATAAACAAAAAAATCTTGGGCTTCAGTAAAACAAATCATTCAATATATTTTATCCTTGTGGGATTTCGCTGAAGCTATCTGTAGTTTGGGTTTCACAGCTTTTCATTAGATCTTTGATTTTATCCTAAATTCTGAAGAAACTTTACAATCCTTAGAATCTCTAAAAAAGGAAAAAGATTATGAACTCTGATGACAGTATTAACTCTAATCCAGCCAGACTTCAATTATCATTTCAAACCAATTTTAGCGATTGAAAATATTTCAGTTTAAAAAAACCGGCTTTGAGGATGTAACAACCTGCTAAAAGAGTACAAAGAAGAGTATTCTTAATTTGACATATAGATAAATATCGTAGCATTTGCGCATATATAATTCGATAACGTCGAATTGTCGTATAACCACAAAGAATAGACATTGATGTCCATATTCCTTTTCTTGAAAACGTGTGTAATAATTAATATGGGCAGCCGGTATAAAAAGCAAGTGCTGAGAAAAACAAACAAAACTTTTCAGGTTATGTGCTAGGCTTTGATTGTGCTAGGCTTTTTACTGATAAACATTGACATGACAGTTATCGCACAACTGGAGCGCCGCCTACCAGAAGCATAACGATATACATTTGAAATGTCGGTTTAAAGTTTTACACAAGTCGCAGATCGAAGATGAACGTCTGTTCTCTGTGGTATAACATTACTTGTAGTTTGATGTAATTAAAAAAAACAATAGTGATCTTTGTTTTTTTTTTCATTTGGTCCTACATTTAATTTCTCGTTGAGAATTTGGACCAGTACAAATCACTACAAATTGTGCTCCAGCAAAATATTAGGTTACAATATCGGAAAAACTGAAAGAAATTTGAGATAGGCCTGTGTGTGAATTACGCAGCTCATTCCATGGAAAGAATGATTGAAGACTGAAGCAATTGCGCCAGATGAACACAGCTCAGTTTTGGATAACAGAATTCTTACAGACGGTACAAATAGGTTCTAGTGAACATTGAAGTTGACCAAGTTAAGGAGGTCGAAAAGGCTGATACTGCTACTCTTCTAGGACATACCACGACACCTTGAAGGAACACATTCCAAAAAAATGTTTCCATAATATGATCCAACTTCTTCAAATTTGGATAAATTTGGATGGATCTGATTTCTCAGAAATGCCATCACCAATCGAAGTGCGTACACATCAATGTGCCAGTAAAAACGACAGAGCGGAACAAAACAAACTGCAATTGCAAAAAAAAGCAAGAAACTTTCTCACACTCTTATCGCGTTTCTTTCTTTTTCGGCGCACAAAGGAACGAGCATGCGTCTCGATGTAACAAAAAAGGCACTACAGGCAATGAGCAAGCGCAGAAAACGTGTTGAAAACCAGTTCCACACCATGTTGCCCTTTTCTGCCAAGATCAGGAGCCTGGAGCGTCCACGTAATCAGATTGATACTTTCCATAATAACTCTCACAGGGAAAATTAAATATGCTGAAAACGAAGCAAAACATGTTTTTATTTCGTTCCAATTACATTGATGCAATAATTGTTTCACGTGATATGGCCCACTATTTTCTGGTTGTTCGAAGATGAAAGGGTACAGAATCAGAAAAGGTAGAAATTGTAGCTCCAATTGTGGAATGAAATCTTATGCATAAGCCAAGTAGCCAGCATTGAGTAATTCATGTTAGTTCCAAAGGGAAAATACTCAGTAAAATGAATTATGGTCAACTGTTACCGATAGCTCCCAGAAGCCAGCGTCAGTTCATACCCCAAAATTAACATCAACTGTAAAACGGTCTGCAATGCACTTACTCATTCTCCGTTTTGCGCAATGTACATCAACGGAGCAGGAGGAGGAAATCCACGAAGATTGTAAGGAACGTAGCATCCTTTAAACGTCTTTTGCACCGTCTTACCCAGTCTAACAGGTTTTGATTAATTACCATAATTTTTCCGTCTTATGAGAATGGACGGAAGAAAACCATCATCACAGAATACATGTCATCTTTCGAATGGTACGGGATCAACTGGTCCAACCAAGGGTGATTTATCATCTTCTTCCCATTGGAATCAATATGAAGTTCACTGACCGCACTGTTTTGTGGTTAACAATATACTTTTTTTTTTCTCTTTTTGATAATGGTACTAATTATCAGTTTAGTATTGTAATGCTAATAAAAAAAAAGATTAACGAATATTCTCGCTGTTCATACAAAATCAGTTGTTGAGTCTTTTTTTTTAGTAAAGTTATATTTTATGTGAAAATTTAATTATGTTACTCACCAATCACATCAAATAGGGCAGAGAATTAAATTATCGGTTATTGTTAGCCCATCGTGCCGAGAAAGTTGAATTTATCTGTGATCTCAACGTTATCAAATCAACCTAACATTAACGATACTTCAGTACTTTGTTTCGAAAAACAAAAGATGATCTACCACCGAATCCCATTTTTTTTTTTACTGTGACAGGCCAATATGTAGCCACCAGCAGGGCTGGTAGCAGGTCACTTTTTAGTGACTTGGTCACTATTTTGAGTCTAGTCACTAAAAAGTCACTATTTGCATCCAAAAGTCACTAAAGTCACTATTTTTCGGAAAATGGTCACTAGAGTCACTATTTTTGTACCGCCGATTGTAAAAAGTTAAAAAAAAATATCACTTGTACATATTGTACAATAGTCAACCAAATTAAGCGATCTGGCCACACTATATAATGTCGAGAAATATACACCAAAAAACTAAATGCCCTGGCAAACACTGTCCCGCCTGAACGTCCTGGAAGGCCAACTTACATTATGACATAATATTGGGATATTTTATGCCAAACAAACTACCTTAACTTTGTATAGCCCATAAAGCTATTGTTACAATTGTAGACCTTAAGTTTTGAAGGACAGCTTGATAACCTGAAACTCACAAGGTTATCCTATTATAATGTCTGTGAACGTTTCAGAATATTAATTGAATATGTTTGAATATTGATGGTAGCTTTGTACAGCCCAAAAGGCTACGATTACTACTGCATATCTTGAGTTCTGACCTCAATGTCAGTTTTTATGAACCTGAACATCCCGAGATATTCTGATAATGACTGGTGTGCTTACAGAAGCTTCACTGAATATATTTGAATGCATATCGTAACCTTTCATAGCTTATAAAGCTAACTTTACGACTATAGATCCTAAATTCTGAACTCTAAGGCAGATTTGATGATCTAGAACATCCCAAGATATCTTATTATATTGGTTGACCTTCAAAAAGACTCACTTAATTTGGTCATATACATATTGTTACTTTTTTTAGTCCAAAAAGCTGTAGATGTTAATCTACAATTCAAAACTTAAAAGCTACAACTGTAGATCTTATGTTTTGAACTTAAGGACAGTTTGAAGTACCTAGAACATCCCAAGATTGTCGCATTATGTATGTTGGCCTTACACACTATTCAAGCATTATTGTTATATACATATTGTCCCTCCGCACACTCTAAACACCTACTGTTACAACTGTTGATCATATGTTCTGAACTCAAAGACTGTTTGGATGACCTAGAACCTCTCAGAAAGATACAAAAATATATAACGTTTATTAACGTGAATTTAACAATACGTATGCATATCTACAATATTCTTAAACAACGTTTTCAACTATTATTATTTATTTTTTCTTCCTGAACTTCTTCATATTCAGGATGTTTTAGGTCGTCAATTAGGTCTCATTCATATACTTTTTATTTTTCCAGATATTAAAATTTATGAAAACAAATTTGTCCAAGACAGTGTTCACTTTAATCCAGTCAGAAATACTTCCGATCGATTGGTGTAAAATTTAAAAAAAACTTTTAAGAAATGACTTAGATATTAATGCTTAAAACCCGACCACTTTTCGTGACGGTCGCAATGCGCTTTTTTATATTTTACCCCAGTATAGAAAACAAAGACGTAGTCCTACGTCAAATTTCTGGTTTGCAGAACTCGTTTATAAAATTGTGTCAATGCCTCTAACCATCTGTTGCATCCAGTGAAAGTTCCAAGTATGTTGTGAAGATCGCCAAGTTGCTTCCGATTCAGGCCAACTATGATATTCTTCTCTTTGACGAATGGAACTTGTTAAATTACTAGGTGCTGACCTTGAGTACAGAGTTTAGAATTGAGGAGTATTGGAACCAGTTGTTTACAAAGAAAAAGGCTCTAGGTGAGCCTAAATACCATTAGGTGATTAAGGTAGTGAAAACAGCTTCAGAAGTAATTCTAGCACAGACCATGCTGGAAGGCGTATCAACCGTGCGTATAGACCAGTTTTCGCAAAAACGAGCTACGGACCAACTAAGGAGGTATAAAATATTAAAAAAATACTAAAATTTAGAAATCATTTTTTAGTCACTATTTGGTCACTATTTTTATTATTTTAGTCACTAAAGTCACTATTATTTATCCAGAAATCCGCTACCAGCCCTGCACCAGGCGCTTCAATGTGTTTTCCGTCAAATGAAATCAGTGGGCCAAGAGTGTCAAGAGGGGTGTTGTAAATTGAACAAAAGCTCTACAATTTGTTACTCCACAATCTATTCAAGTACATCTGTAGAAAGGTAATAAATGTGGAATTTACCTGCATTAGTGAAAGTTGTTTGATAGGATTCGTTTATGAAAATAGACCAAAGTACTACTTGCACTTATAGGTCAAGAACCGGATCTGAACCCTAAGTAACGAGTTTATGAAATATTCTACATCATTCTAGCCTCAAAATCCTATCTTCGAAACGAGTTGCTTATCCTTTGCTATAGTTTCGTTTTTAAATCAAAGCAGTCTTTTATGATATTATTTAATGATTTTTAAAACAGCCGCAATTTATTCTGTCTCATGAGTGTAATGTTGTCTGCTGTTAAATTATGGCCTTGTTTCAAACTACCGCGCAATGCCTTTCCACTTATCACTGCATAGTAAGATGGATACCGAGCAGAGATGGCTATACACGAACAAGTCACTAAAACACAAAATAATGGATTTAAATGCTCTGGACTGGAGGAAATGCAAGAGAAGATTGAAAAACGCATTTTAGTGGGCTTTCATTGTCAGTCGAGTTTTTGCCAGGCATCACTTTGTAACTACATTAATTGCCGTCTGCGCTAGCGAGAATGGTAAGAACAACAAAATTATGCCCATTCACGTTGGCAGGAATGTGGCGATTGAAATTGGCTAATTTTCGTTCGGGCAATTTGGTTCGAATTTTGGTTGTTTTCTCTGAATCCGAACGAAACAGTCTTTTATGTCTGGAAAAGCTACTGAACATAATATTACGTTTCAAGAGAGCAAAGAAGCTGACGTGATCCGAGTATGTTGCCTTGACTTTAAGTTTCAAGGGCGCGAAGCGAGCTATTGAACTGCATTTCATTATCATAATTTAACACAGCGGTCAATTTCAATGTCATGCTTTGCTGTTGTAATTGAGACAAGGATTCCATTTAGTTTTATTAGATTTTGAGAATTATTTTTTTGGAAGAAGATATGACAATCATAGACTGCACATTGAATCAATTACTTCTTGTATGGGTTAAAGCAACATACTTGATAGTAGTGTATTTTCAGCGATTTTAGCTAACCAGAAACAATAATGGCAAACAACTATTTTCTTCTTTCTTACAATTTCAAGCTCATTCCTTAGCGTTCTTGCACCTTCACAGATATTAATTGATAACTACCGATGCCAACGCCATTGCTGGAATTTGTATATTGTGTGGCAAGCACAATAAATTATTGTCAATAATACTCCAGGAAAGTCAACACACCCCCTCCAGCTTGGTAATACTGTGTCTTTGCTGACTAGACTATCTAAAGCGCCGACCAAGCTGTGGGGGGGGGGGGGGGGGGGGGTCAAACGAATTAGACTGAGGAAGAGATTTATCGGTAGAAATGTCAAAAATATCAGAGTATAGACTTGCGATCAAGGATTGTATTGGATCAAGGTTCGGGCTTCCTAAGGCTAACACCCAATTGCTTTTTTCAATGTTGGACTTGAGTTCCTTGGAATGCAATTCTCTCCATTTAAAATAAGAAAAGGAGTAAAGCCGGTCCACGTTAAAATTCGGACACCTATTTTGCAGTGTATTGTATGAATTATTTCACGGATCGCTGAAACGTTTCAGTTATATGACAGTATAAACTCTTCACTTTGAATCGTGGTACCAAATATTCTTGTTGTATTCGATAACATGGCAACGAATCAAGTGGACGTGTGCAAACGCATTTTGTACGAACGGCAGCAAAATCCAGCGTTGTCGGCACGGGATCTTGTCAAGAAACTAATACTACCAAAAAGTACCGTGTTAGTATTTGTAAATTATTTGACCAGTGCCTTACTGTGGATGGGATGGCTGGAAGTGAAACAAACAGAAAAGCATGCACCCGCCAACTGAGTAAGAAGGTGGTAGCCATCATTGCGAAAAATTCAAAACTTTCTGTGCAAAACGTAGATCGTAATGAAAGAAAACTAAAATTATAACGTGTGGCCCGGTTAGAATTGTAACATAGACTATTAAGCATATTTCGGATATACATTAACAAAATAGTACTTTGTTTTAACTCAAATGTTCGACTTTATGTGAACATTAGAGGGAAAATACAAAAAAGAAGAAATTTGCGGACTTTTCTCGGAATACGTTTCATTAACCGGCGCACATTATTCCCATCCATCGTTTTGGCAATCTTATTCCACTTGGTTCTCAATTCATTGATGCTTTTGACGACATTGCCATTCACCTTCAGCTTCCTCTTCATAATAGCCCAAAATCTCTCTATCCGTCTGAGCTGGGGACAGTTTGGTGGGTTAAGTTCTTTCGGTATAAACTGAATCCCGTTGGTTTCATACCACTGTAGCACTGTTTTACTGTAATGGCAGCTTGCAAGATCTGGCCAAAACATGAAAGGTTCATTGGGGGATCGTATGAATGGCAATATTGAATTAAATGTCCTTTCAGTGATGAAAACCTTGGTCTTCCTACCGCTGCTACAGATGGCTTGCCAAATCATGTATTTACGTGCAAATTTATCTGCACACCCAAACTTGAATTTGTCAGGAACATCTCCCCGAGCCACAACCAAGTAAATTTTTTGTCCCGGTAGCTGTTTGAAATCGGCCTTTACATAGGTTTCATCATCCATGAGGAGACAGCCATTGAATTTTGTCAACACCTGATCATACAGGTTTCTGGCACGGATTCTGGCCACATTGTTCTGCTTTTGATCCCTATTTGGTTGTCTACAGCCACGGTATGACTTGAAGCCTTCCCGGAGACGAATCCGTTGGGGTTTGCCTTAATGTTCTTGATTACTGTTCCGCAGTTGACGGTTGACAGTACCCGCCCGACGCTCTGAGGCTTGCGATCCGTCGAAAAAGTTTCTGTGTACTTTTTCAAACATTCAAATTCAACACTTTAGCAAGTTTTGGCCCAGGCCACGAAGGGTTTTCCAAATGATTGCGCACAATGATTTTTCTTCTTTCTTCTTCCATTTTGTATTTCTCTGAAACACGTTCGAAGTGGACCGCGAAAAGAAAACTTCTGATGTTGTTATTGTTATAGGGAACACATAAGATGTCATAGTTTACAAATCCGACCACTAGGGTCGCTGTAAGAATCAAAAATGTTTGTTCCAATACTAAATGGGCCACACCTTATGTACAAAAATTAAAGGAGTTGCATGGAATGAAGGCATACAAAGTGAAAAAGATGCTAAACCGTGATGACAAGCAAAATTTCACTTCAAAAAGTCACGCAAAGCAGCTTTACACCAATTTTTTTCAACAATTTTCTTGTACCATAATGGGCGACGAAACATATGTGCTCGAAGATTTTCAACAGTTTCGTCTTTATCGGCACTATCGGCAAGGATGTGCAAGGGAAAGAATGTCGTCAAAAGCGGTTTCTACTTTTCAGCTCTGTTTTGGCCTCTTGTCACTATGCAACACTCGTCTTCGAATTGTATATGGCACAAGAGGTCAAATGAGTACTAAACATAGCCAACCCGCCATGACCAAAATACTGGGCTCTGGAGAAAGCAAATGGGAACGACAATTTCAAGAGAAAACGTAGAACCGCCAATCGCCTAGAGAATTTTACAGACAGAAGGAAACGTCTCAATCAACTACGTTTACTGTATATACATCACTCTAAAGATAGCACTCAAAAAAAAAATGCAACAGACAAAAATGATTGCCAAAAATTCATTTTATCCGGATATTTTTGAACACTCAGGAAATAAATAATCTCTTATTAGTTATGTTTTTGCAAAGTTGGTTTATTCCTCCTTCCCTAGGCAAAATGCCCACTCCTTGGACTTAACGCTACTCATCAAATCCAGTGCAACACTTGCGCCATCTTTCTTTTACACTTTCATCCTCTCTTTCTTCAAATTCTTGTCATTTTTGAAGGCCTTTCTTCTTTTCCGGAGCTTGTCTTTCATAATCGCCAGAATTTTTCTATTGGGCGAAGTTTTGGCGAGTTTGGATTGCCTCTTTCGGCACAAAAATGCCAAATCCTGCCAAAACAGAGTATCACCTTTATTTGACCGCAGGAATGGCATCAGGCGCTTCTGGAGGTATTCTTCTTTATATATTTGGCCATCACTGGTGCCGTCGTTATGTACGGCTTGCTGAATTTGCTGCACCCACAAATCGTCTGCCAGACCATGTACTTCTTCCCAAATTTGTCAACCTTCTTCTTCCGAAACTTCTCTGGAACATCCAGGCGGAACTTACTGATGAAAAACTCCAGGTCGGGTATCTGCTTGGCGTCCGCTCTATGAACGCCTCGTCGTCCATTACGATGCTTTCGGCAGCACCAACCACTCGTGGTACAGATTTCTGTAGCAGGATTTGTCCACCGTATTCTGTTTATCGATGCGGTTAGGCGCCTTTCTTACCTTGATGACATGAAGTCCGGCCCGGTGGTAGACGAACCAGACTAAAGAACTCATCTTCTTGGCCACTTCCCGAATTGTATGGTTTGGATTGCGCTTGAAGTAATCCCTCACCTTCCTTGCGTTCACGGGTCGGTCGTCTTCGTTTTTTTCCGCTGCAAGCTCGCCGTTGACTCGTAGAATCAAGTGATGATTTGTACGGAAAATTACTTCACTTTAAGTGACAACTTTCACTTCGTAAGTGAGAACTAGATGCCTCGGTTCAAACGGTGCGTTGAATAAGCACAATTGTTGATCTCGAAGAACTTTAAAACATAACAATCGAGAAAGGTTTTCCAAGGGGGATTGACCATACCGATCACTGCTACGATGGATAATGTACAGTTCTGTGTAAAGGTTTTATGAAACTTGTGGATTTTAACGTGCAGCGTACGATTTGCAATAAATCCAACCAATTCATCGGTTTGGCTGACTATCTGGAATTTGTTGAAAGAACGTTTCAGGAGGTTGCTTTTCAGCACACCAAGCTGGAACGCGTAACAGAGAATGAGAACTATAAGTCCAAGACTATGTATGATAAGTATCTGTACGGGATAGATAGGTCGAAATGTGATAATCGACTGAGATGATTTCACAATTTCGAATAAGTTTGTGTGTATCCAATTATGGGTTATTGCTGGTAGTCGTGCTTACTATGGACTTCACAGAACCCTGAGGTGAAGTAATTTCACCCCTGTACTAAGAAAGTGTACCATGCTTAAGGCACTAATAATACTTGTAGTTCTCTTTGGGCATGAGACGTGGACTTGCAAGCATTTGGAGTTTTCGAAAGACTTTCTCAGGAAACGCTAGTAATTCCGTATGCTCGAGGTGACTGGGTCCCATACTGTACCAGATGCTACAGAGTGTCTCACAATAGGTGCCACTAAAACAAAATGGGATTACAGTAAAACAAATCAACCAAATCATAGCATTTATTTTTCATTTGAAAGATACATGTTATAGAATTCATTATATAGATTCAATTCGAATCTCTCGCCCATTTCCTTGATAACTTTGTGAAAAAAACTCTTTGTAAACCCCATCACAGCTGGCACGCACGAATTTCTGAGGAATTTGGTCCCAAATGTTTCTTGAATCAATCTAAAGGAAGCCTTTTCGTAGGGCCTATATGTCGAAGCATATAACCCCAAACATAGTAGTCAAGTGGGTTGAGATTTGGTGAAGATGCAGGCCATTCTTCGCTTGTGATGAAATCGGGCAAAATTTACGCGCACCACGTGTCTTCTTTGCCTTGTGAGCTGGGGCTGTGTCCGGTCCGAAACAATATGATGTATCCCCATACAGCGTTGAAGCATGAGGAAGCAGATGGTTCTTCAAAACCTGCTCAAAACCTCTAATATTCAGTGTTGATTTTACGTTTGATTCTATGAAAAGAAGAGGACATTTTCCTTTTCGTGAAACGGCGCCCCATACCATGATTTTCGATACATCCTGATAGCGTTCTAGAGCTAGTTTATCTCTTGGAATATTGGCAAGACTTTGATCTTGCAATTTGATCACATTTGATCTTTTTCTTTGTTCGAGTAGTACGTTCCTTCTTTGAGTTGAATATGGACATTTCCAGTTTCCTTTAACCGTTTCAAGGTACGAAAAAAAAAACGTTTACTCACTCCAAACTGCTTAAGGCTATTGAATATCTGACAAGGTCTAAGCTTTCGCAAATGTCATTTTAAAACTTGCTTCCGTATGGCTTCCATGGTAGCTGATAAATATATACAAACGCTTATTTATCTTCAGCGATAAACTGTCAAAAGAATACACTCTAACGGGTATAGTCAATTCCGCTGTTAAAATTATCCAGCTGAAATAAACCAAGACTGAAAAAAGGTGACACCTATTGCGAGACACACTGTAAGTATCTTTTGGTGCTTTTCACTCACAAATAAGATCATAACTTGCGAACATGCTATAGTTACCCGTGGACACGAAGGTCATCGGTTTCCATTGCCTTTAGTCACAATTCTACAAACATCTACTACGCCTGCAGGTAGTCAGAGTCGATCATTGCGTCCGTATTCCGGCTGCAATTTCTGTAGAAGCTTATTGCTTTTTCAATGCTTTGATGAAAAACCTACCGTACTTGCTTCTGCGGCAAGACATATTTTCGTTTGGCTGTCCAAACATCAATTTCTGCCGAATGAATGTCACTGAGTACATTTGTTTATTTTTTTGGATGAAGATGGAAAAGAAGGACGTCTTGGGGCATCGAAATCAACGCGATGAATTCGACCAATGATGATACATTTCGATGTTTGACTTCTTAAGCAACATTTTGGTTTTAAAAGGTTCGGAAGACTATGGTTCAGACTTGTATTCTGCTATAAAACTTTGTTAACATATACAACGTTTTTTTGCTCGTATGATGATCTGATCACGAGCGCTTCCTTGTGGTTGAGAACCGGATTCCTATCCCATCTGTGAATAGTGAATCGATTGGAAACATATCCACATGCGGAGCAATTCGTATCCGAAAATATCAGTTGCAACGTAAAAGTGAACTTATGATTTGAAAAAAGTATTTCTCCTAGCGCACAAGTCGCTTACTACATCTCTCAACAATATTTGGTTGGTCCGTTCGGATATGCTTGCTCCGAAGCTGCCGTTATTCCACACGTTGCTGTAGGGAAAAGGTTGCTATATTAATATCATTACTTCGTAATTCATCCTATTCGAAATCAATGATAATATTGATGCATACGTGGTTTTGTTGAAAGCGTTTTTACAAAAAAAAGCAAATCGGCAATCGGCTGACCCAATGTAGGATGAATATAGGAACAATCAGATTAATATGGGAACAGTTACCCTATTTGTTCGTTTTATCCAATGCCAGCCTCGGATGTAGCAGAGATCAAGCAAAGGTCAAAACGCAATAGGAGAAGTTTTGCAGCTAGGAATTACGTCTGGGTGTGTTTTACATTTATCATCACGACAAAATTGAACACATGCTAAAGTCAACTAACATGGGAGATACTGTCATGAACTTTTTGTACTCTTTTCAACAGGTGACGAAAAATGTCTGCTGTCACCAGCGGATGATTAAAAAAAAGTTGTGACATTGATTTATGTCGCTTAGAATTTCATTGATTACTGACTTATTACTGCATACATATTATGTTTATTTTATGGAGTCAAATTATAAGAATAGATACTAACAACTCACTACAGAAGATTGCCAAATAAGTGAGTTTTTAACCAAACTATCAAATACAGTCACTCGTAATTTCTAAATTTTTTGAAGCTAGCGCAAAAATTGGGTAATATTTTATTTTTTCTGTTTTCTATCCTTCGCGTTCGCTTGAACTTTACCTAAAAAAATTAGTGTGCGGGCCACATCATTTCGAAGCAGGCGACTGTTTTACGAAAAATGTCCGTTTACCATCACTAATATTCTTCAGAAAAATATGTATAACTGTAGATCGCTGTAGACTCGGTTCACCTTTGAAGTGGCGTCAATCAACAACTAAAAAAATCACACAATCTCCTCTGTATCATAAGGTTTCAAGTCTCCATGAACTAACGATACTCTTTTCTTTCATTTTCAGTCCTTCCGGTGCACCACTTCGGAATTTCAATCAAGTCAAGGAGTATCTCCTGAGCGGCGGCACATGCAAATGTGGTCTTCCTTGTCCCTTTCGTCCCGAGGCGTTCTTCGAGTTCGACTCTCAGGTAGGTGTTATTGCTTGTTATTTCTACACACGTACATAGTGTTCGTGATTATTCGCTTTGTCTAAATCGTCATCATTACGGCACTGACGATCAACCACGTTTTATCTTACGCGTGTGGTGGATGATCACCATTTCAAGGCTGCGAAGTGATCAATCAGGAATCGTTTTAATATCATCCGATTTGTTATTGTTGCTCGTTCTGAATGAACGTGGGTACCGTAAACCGGGGATAAATTAATCAGTTTTTATCGTCGGTTTGTTTATTAATGCATAAACCTAGTTATTTTTCCTAGCCATGCTGAGTACAAATGTTTAATATTTAAAATAAAATGCTGTTTTTAATTAGTTCCGCAAATGTCTCACGACTACGTTCCGGAGAATATGCGTCGTTGGTTTATAATCAGCCGAATATGACTAATTAGCATCAAAATTGAAAAAGAAGATAAATGTTGATTATATCATGTATCCAGGGCATGTTACGGGGAATCAAAGAGTCCTTCTAGAAAAATTGGAAATGACAAATCAAAAATCAATTCAATTTGGCAGATTTTTCTTGAACTAACAGAGGCGAAGGGTTTCGATCATTTAGGTTGAAAATGTCGCCGATTCGATCATATAAACATAATTTATGTTATGAAATGGAAATGCAGATCAGTGACGTCTTGTAGGTTTCTATAATGTCTGCTCTCTTTCATCTCACTCTGGTTATCGACTCCATGAAAAGCGCTTTTTTTTTTTTTAATTTCTTGATTTCTCAGTTTTTCTACTGAAAATATCAATCAAGTGTGTATGGAAGTGGGCTAGGGAATGGCTTCAGCTCCCCGGGACCTTATTCCAAGCACGGGGTGATAATAACCTACAATTATCATTTTTTGCAGTATAATGCTTCACTAGATGAAGCATCATGATGCGAAAAATTATAATTGTAGGATAATGTTTATCCCGGGCGTTGAATAGGGTCCCGGGGTGCTGAAGCCGTTCCCTACCCCACCCTGTATGCAATCCTGGTTTATAAGTTGCATTTGAGTTGATAAGTAGAGCATTTTTAGTAATTGATATTAAGGCAAATCTGTACTAGAGAAAGCTATCGGGGAGATTTGATGAAAAAATCGACAAATTCAGCAAATTCAAATGAAACTTTAAAGAAGCAAAAGGCAGTTCACAGTAAGAATATAATGATCTACAAGATGATCTGAACAAATTCTATAGAAAAGTTCTGAGCAAGTGATATAACAAACATGAAAGAAGTCTACACGATAATCTAGACCATATATCTGGAAGACCTGGACGAGACATTTCATGTCATAGAGTTTCTGGAGTATGTTGAGGAAGTATCAAAACGTTTTAAATAAAGTCCATCAGAAAAATCTGCTTAGTGTTTTTTTTTTCTTTAATCAAGCAGTAAAATATTCCTTCAAGGTAATTCATAGAAAAATCTACTGTGCCAACTACAGGAAGATCCTTACACACTCCTAAATACACTTAATTATTTTTACAGGCTCAGTTAAAAAAAATCCGTTTTCTCAAAAGCTGAGCTCTCGGTGGTCACCTCTGTAATCAATTTCAACCACCGATGCGTCGGTACTGCATAACCTTTAGTGATCTGTCAAAAATTAGCTAACTGATCTTCAAAATTACCTGTACATGTCGTCACATCAATTTATTCAATTACCGAGTACCAAACTATCATTTTAACAATTTTCTTTTGTAATTTACTAACAGCAGACCATGAAGCGGCTGGGCTACGTGTTTTTAAGGTTAGGAAGGCACCAAACCGGACTGACACGCAAAACACGGTGGCGAAATTGCGTGCGCGGAAGCTGTACCGTGAGTGGCTGGTCAAGCCAGGCTGTCTCGTCATGGACGACGAGAAATATATCAAGGCGGACACCAAACAAATCCCCGGCCCCGGCTCCTCCGGCTCCTCCGCTCTCACCGTGGTCCCACGCTGTTCTGGCCGGATCTCGTTTCGTGCCATTACGACAAGCCTGAGTAAGCGAAGGGCGTTAATGTGGTCCTGAAGGAGGCGAACCCGCCAAATACACCAGAACTTCGTCCGATCGAAAAGTTTTAAGCGATAATGAAGAAGTTGAAGAAAAGCGGAAAACCATTCAAAACCGATGAAGCTTTGAAGAAAAACTGGGAGAAATTGTGTAAGGAAGATGGACAAAGCCTCGCCCAAGATCTCATGAGCAGTGTTAAGAGAAATGTACGGGCATGCAGCTTGGGGGAAAAATTGAATAATAGTTATTGAATCCCTGAAAATTTGAGAAGTATTCGATTTAAAATGAATTTTTGGTGATCATTTTTGTGTGTCTCATTTTTTCCGAGTCCAGTCTTTAAGACAAGGATGCTTCGTCAGCCTCTGGCTATTATGCCGTTCATCATGATTTGGAACCTTCTGCACTTTGTACGTATGCAGTCCCTCCCGGTCCTTGACTCTCTGAACGAATGACTTGGACAGATTCTACTTGTTGGCCACATCTCTGATTGACGCTTGTGATCCTGATCACTTATAGAATATCCATTCTGACCGCATTTCTCCTTGCGTTCGATACTCAGAGATTCGTTGTAACGTTTAATCACACGATTCACCGTCGACTGCACGATTCCGAGTCGTTTTCCAATGAGAGAGTTGAGGATTTGCGCAAAATCAATTCGCAACGTTATTTTTCGACGCTAGTGACGCTAGTTAAGTTAACTTTCGGGTTACGCCAGTTCAGTTTCCATAATCGTCGGTGCAAATGTTGACCAATTCGTCGGGAAAAAACCGGTTGCAGACACCTACGACACCCGACTTATTATTTGGTATTCGGTTGGTTTTTATCGGTGAAGCGATTTATCCGCTTCACCGATAAATATCAACCAAAACCCAAATAATACAACTCCACGGTGATGAATACTGGGGAAGTAACACGCGCGGCTCCACCTCCATGCCCTGGAAGCAAATTAGACCTCTCAATCTGTTCGCATTCATTGTCATTGGATTGCACGTGGAAAGTAATTCAAGATCCCCATGGTAGTGAAAGCCAGGTATCAAAATTTCAATCATCAATGGTTCGTGTCAATCTCGCTCGATCGACATTTCGTGCAGTGCAGACTGGGGTAAATACGCTGAAGCGATCATCGATGGCGAGCAATCGGTTGAAATCCTTTCACCGTTGGAAGAGTATCGGTTTTTATCCGGGTTAGTCCTCACATGTACGATCAACGCACAGCGCAGACAGGTGCCAGGATCAAGAACGTCGGCGCCCACTCCGTGGTGGGATGACGAATGTACTGAGGTCTACCCTGAAAAATCCGTCGCGTTTGAAGCATATCGGAAGCGCGCTTCGTGAGCTATGTACGAGCGGTACATTGCTCTTGAGCGTAAGTTTAAGAGCCTCGCCAAAGCCAAGAAACACGGATATTGGCGTCACTTCGTCGAAGGGCTATCGTGTGATGAGAACTCTTAGGTCTGTCGGAAGATGAATTAGAAATGCGTCGACGGTGAATGAAGACCAGGAAAGCTCTTCCCGGTGGGTCTACGCGTTCGCCTAGAAAGTGTGCCCAGATTCGGTTCTGGTGCAACGAATTGCTCGCGATAATCAAACCAATCGCAACGAAATGGATGCGCTCTTTTCTATGCTCGAATTCTCACTTGCTCTTCTTTCATACAACAATTCTGCGTCAGGAATTGATGAAACCAAGTTCAACTTGTTGAAAACCCTCCCAGACGTCGTAAAAAAGCCCTTGCTGAACTTATTTAATCAGTTCCTGGAAATCAATATTGTTCCGGATGAATGGAGGCAGGTTAGAGTTATAGCTATACAAAAACCCGGGAAAGCCGCGTCGGATTACAACTCTTATCGTCCAATTGCGATGTTGTCGTGTTGCTGCCCTACCCTCAAATCGAGCAAATGGGATCAGTTTTCATGGACATTAAGAGGGATTTTGATTCGATTTGTGTAGACGTCCTTTGAGACACACTCCACGAGTGTGGCTTTTCACCATTATTAAACAAACTTCATGCGTACTATCACCGGAACATGGAAGGGAGCCCACCCGGAAGATCTGATAAAGCTGTATCGTACAACGATTCTGTCGGTCCTCGAGTACGGTAGTTTCTGTTTTCAATCCGCCGTGAAAACTCATATTCTGAAGCTGCAGCGAATCCAGTACCGTTGTCTTCGTATCGCGTTAGGCTGCATGAACTCAACTCATACTATGAGTTTGGAGGTATCAGCAGGAGTTCTTCCTTTATCAGATCGTGGAGCTATCGTTCCGGTTCCTCATCCGCTGTGAGGTACTAAATCCATTGGTAATTGTAAATTTTGAATAGCTAATGGAACGAAATCATCAAACTAAGTTCATGACACTGTACTATTGGTACATGACTCTGGAGGTGAGCCCTTCTTCGAATGTTCCTAATCGTGATTACTCCCAAGACTTCTCTAGTTCTACTATAGTTTTTGATCTGACCATGAAGCAAGAAGCTCGTGGAATACCAGATCCACTCCGTTCGGAGTACATTCCATGAATTTTTGCAAGTAAGTTTAGCCATATGAGATGTGACAGGATGTTTTACACCGACGGGTCAAAAACAAATGATTCCACTGGATTTGGTGTTTTTAACGAAATTCTTAGCGCCTCCTTCAAACTTCAAAATCCTTGCTTCGTATACGTCGCAGAATTAGTGGCTATACGCTATACATTAGAGCGAATTGCCTCTCTTCTCTCTGAACAATTTTTCATTTTTACGGATAGTCTCAGCTCACTTCAGGATATTCGTTCAATGAGGCCTGCAAAGTACTCGCCGTATTTCATTTACGAAATACGATCGCTTTTGAGTACCCTATCAAACAATAACTACAGCACTACAGCTTGCTTTGGGTTCCTTCTAATTGCTCCATTCCGGGTAATAAAACAGCAGACTCACTTGCCAAGGTGGGCGCTATAGCAGGCGATATTTATGATCGACAAATCGCCTTCAACGGTTGGCAACAAAAAGCGCATCTAAGATCTTTTTAAAACCAATTCGGTTGAGTTAATTATTTCAACTGGCTTTGATGATACTTTCAACAAGGTTCCGCCTCCTCTCAACTATGTATTCTAGAAGAATAATTCTAACTGAGAATGTTTCTATGCCCACATCAATACATTTGTATATTGTGTGGCAAGCAAAACGATGCTCTTTGCCCTAGGAAGTCGAGAAAATGTCCATCCCGAAGGATTCTCTCGACCGGACCGGGAATCAGACTCGGTGCCTCTGTCATAGTAAAATCGTGCCTTTACCGATTAGTTTAGCTGAGGCCCTTAAGTTGGTTGTATTTTATTATTAAAATATTATTAAATATTTAAATACGCAATTTGCATAGGTTAGTCAGGATTCTGCATCTGAAGCGATATATTTTCGAATATCAAAAAAAAAAAAAATCTTCCACTTTCACGATAGTGCACTGTTACGATGAACCATCATAACGTAACAGCACTTAGAAAAATATATGAAATTTTCTAATAAAATTGAAAATTACTTTATTAAGTAATGAATACAAAAATCTTTTCAAAGATGGACGGTTTTTGAAAAACAAGACATCGGATAGATTTTTAAAAATTGATGTTTTTGTATCAATAGTATGTCATATTTCTTACAAAAAAAAATTCAAACGGCATTTGAGTATATCATATTTTTTCAAAAAAAAAAATCAATGAATGTTTTTACAGTAAGCAACTTCCTACATGCAGTCGTTTTCGAGATATTTTGAAAATAAATTCTTTTACATACATTTTTTATATATTTTATTATTAATCGTAAACTGCTGTTTTGATATGCCGTTTTAGGACTTATTATGGCCAGTTGAGAAAGCATTTTAAAACCATTTTGCCTCGAATAAATGGCAAATCGGAATTGATGGAAGTCACCAAATGACCAAATAGATTTATATTAGCCATTGCGAATTGGCTTTTTGGCAAAACTGTGATTTCTTCCAATCGCCATATTGAAATATAAGAAATCATTGAAATGTGAAAATACATCAAATTTTCAATGTAATGAAAATGAACTGTAGATCAGAGACCAAATTCGGTTTATTTTTTGGATAACCTTATTGAACTGCATCAATTTTCAGGAAATTCAGGATTAATTTATCGAATATATATGTTTCAATTTTGTTTTTGGTGTGGTAAACTAGCATAATTTCCGAGGCGCATTAACTTCTGGCTCTTGTCGTGCCAATATTCACATAAAAGTAAATGCGCATATGATTTGGAGAATGATACGCTATAAAAACTCAATTTGTTTTGGAAATTTTGCTATACTACAAAATTTCTCGCAACACTAGAACTTTCTTTTCGTAGATATTATTTATTGTCAAATGATTCAGAAGAGCAGAAAATTGAACGAAGCAGAAAAAAAAACAAACAACGATATCACCGTGAAGTTTGATTGCTGTGGCCATTTAGCTCCATGCTGGTTTTGATGACAGCTAATAGGTTTTATGAAAGTTCTCAAGTGGTCATAACATCTTTCACTAGGACATTTTCAAAATCTTTATGGTCTTATAAAGGTTTTATTAATTTGTTTTCATAACCGCCTATAGGGTGGGCCACTTTGTACACATTTCGTCTTTTAAGATGCATTAGAGGAGGTGTTGGTGGAAAGAACAGTTTTGATTGTAGTTTTATCAACAAAGCTGGGGGAGTGCTATACAGCTTGAATATAACTAAAATTGTTAGTTGGGATGCTAGGCTTGATTCTCCATCTGCAACGATAAATTTTCTTATACATAGTCCTTCCTTTTCTTGGCTATTTCTGTCTACTTTTCCTGAAAATGTTCTAACTTAATGCTTCACGGTATGGATATTTTTTCTAAAGTCCTAAGCGATTCGGAAAAGAAGTAATCAATTAGTAGTTTGATTTTTAAATATTGAAAGTTATTGCTTTGGCAAGATCACGTCATACATTGGATAACTATCAGAGGCGTTTGACTCAGCTTGTTGTTTTGACGAAGGAGACAACCCTGCTGGAAAAGGTCGATATAATTACTTGCCCAGTTAAGCTGTGTCTGGACTCTGTTTTCCATAAAATGTGTCCTGAAAAGAAAAAAAAATTACATGTTTTGCCGCAGCACCATGTACATAATGATTGATTTATTAATCTTTATGCGGTGTGCAGTGAAAAAAAATGCATGCATGCAATTAGAATGTAAGCAGTGAGTAATCGTTCATACCGAGGGTTATAATTGATTTTTAACTACACCCCAGCAGGTGATTAAGATCGAGCGAAATAGCGTACACCTCTTATGCAAAGGCTGGTGTTGAATGCCAAGGAAGAAATTGGTGCAATATTCCATCAAAGTGCACCTTCCAAGTAGAGGACTGTAATTACCCGTTAGTTAGTTTCGACTACCAAATGGGGTGCATTTTTTATGATTCGTGCAAATTAACAATGCAATGGGGTGAGATCTCGTCGTCACTGTCGTCGTCGCTTTGCATCGTTTGTAATTACCGATCGCATAAAGCACTTTAGGAGCCAATGTTGGTTGCTGGTTGATTGTTGGTTTAGATTGCAGAAAATAAAAACTCCTCCGTGTTTGCATATGCGTGCTCACTCGCTGCTGTCGAACTGCCACGCCACATCACTTTTGGAACGGAAGGGTAGTAATTGTTTTCGGGTCTATTTTTATCGGAAGGCGTATCGCTGGAACCTGCCTTATCGTATTTTTACGAACCGGCCCGTTACTAAAACAGAATGGGGTTTGAATGGCGAGGTTGAGATTGCATGTTCTGGGGGGTGGACTTCACCTAATGAGTTTGCATATTATTCTTTCTTTCAGTTCCATAAAGCGCCGTCAATGAGAAGGAACTTGAATGGGAACTTGCTTGTGAGGTTCCTTTATCATTTTTATCCTCAGACGATACGGTATGAAATTGTGGGTGGGGTTTTTTGGTATAATAGTTGTTTTTTCTTGTATTGTTGTCGTCAATCAATGTTTTTTTATGGCAATGATAGTCGAGTTTCAGGTATCACTTTAAGTATTAAAAAAACCTGAATAAACATCAGGGTGGCCACACAACCGAACAACTTCTATTATAACCAGGCATTTCATGTCTCCTATCAAAGGAATGAGCAAAAAGGATTATTATATCTACCACACCAATTGAAAAATTGATGTCTTTTCCTCGAGACTAGCTGGGAATAGTGAGATTTACTGTACCAAATGTCTTCCGAAAGTTGTCGCCTTGCTCCGGAAGCACCTATTATCCTAAAAAGTTCAGGCGGTCCGAAGATCACTGGGCATCGAAAAAAAAAAATAACAGGTGGTTTGTTTTGCTTTAAAAATATTAGAATATAAAGGGTGTCCACAGTTAAATTGCATCACTTTAAACTCGTCCTCAAAAACAAGTCTCCCAACCGATAGTCATGAAATATTCAGGGAATCAAATACAATGTATAATCTTGATTTAGGAATTTTCATTTAACTGTTTTTCTTTACCAAATTCAAAAATCAGCATTTTTTTTCGCTCTCAACCATGCATGAATCTAACATTTCCTGGTCTGTAGTGACAACTTTAGGATGCTTATGAAGTTCGTGCTTCATTATAGCCCAATATTTTTCAATTGGCTGCAACTCTGAAGATTTTGGGGAAGAGGATCCTTCGGCACGAAATTGAAACCATTCGTCTTGTACCACTCCAGAACATTTTTGGATTAGTGACAAGAGGCTAGATCCGGCCAAAAAATTGTAGGAGCGTTGTGTGTTTTGAGAAACTGAAGGAGTCGTTTTTTCAGGCATTCATTCATGTATACTTGACCATTTGCAGGGGGAAATAGGGTTTACATAGCACATTAATTTTAAATTTTCAATCGTCTATTTATAACTTATAACTATATGACTTTTGTTTTACTTTTGGCTTAATCAGTTTCGAGAAAAAAAAAACACAAACACAGATAATTTAAAAAAAAAACTTAAACTAAACATTTATGTTAAACTAACTATGATCTAAGGCTAATGTTACCCAAGTAGTACACTACTCTTATAGTTAGTTTTAGTAACTTGATTATGACTTAGCAAGTCATATTTATATTATCTCAACTGAATGACAACAAGTGTGCTACTAGGGAGTCAAAACTGCTACTAGGGTAGATCTCGACCCATATCCATCTCCCCAAACCCAGATTTCTTCGACATCCTTGGAATTTTGAATGTTGCCATTGCCCTAAATCTCCTTTACATTACTCATTTACTAAATTTTGTTTACTAGCTGACCAGTGACTGTTGACGAATGATGAGAGAGAAAAATCACTGAAGGCGATTTGTCGATCATAAATATTGCCTTCCATAGCGCCCTTTGCAAGCGAGTCCGCTCTCTCATTGCCCAGAATCGGCCTACTAAAGTGAAGAAAAAAAATAATTCAGCGGGAGAGTATCTTTTGTTTTTCAAAATAAAGGTGGTAAACATTCATAAATTTTACTAATTGGCCATTGATAAATTGAACTTTTTCGGCACGATCGGTCAACAATAAGCGATATGATCAATGTATTTCTCTAGTTCTAGTGACGAAATAAAAAAATATGACTTATAGTTTTCGATTCAAAACGATTCTCCCAAATATAACGAAATTCAGCTACGAACTCTGACTGTTCTTACGTAGCCAGTAGGGCTGCTCCTCGGTAAAAATGTCTGTGAACTACTGAAACTACTTTCTGGCTAAATGTTATTTGAAGATTCAGTGCAAATATGAATACCTAAAATAGAACAATAAATATCCAAACCATTTAAAATCAATAACTAAATGAATATTTCATTTCTCCCTTAGGTTCCTAATACAACGTTGGACATAAACGGCAATATACCTCATAATTTCTGTTTACATCATACACAATACATGGAAAAGGTAGAACTTGTTCGGCGGGGGAAGAAACCATTATGCATTGATAGTGCTAAAACAGGTAATATGTTCGTTTTCAAATGTGACTATATCAAATTTTGAAAATAAAGATATCTAAGGAAGTGTTCTTTTATTTCTTTTCACCTCTAGATCAACATCCAACGCTTCCACTGGTAGAGTCAGTTTCTCTGGCAACGCAAGACGCGAGGCTTCCCATTCCCACTAATGTTAGTTCAAATCAGGCAGTATCGTTAGGCCAAAATGTGCTTCTTCAAAGTGATAAGGATATCACCAGTATTCCACTTTCTAAAACCCCACCTTGGCGAAAGAATATATCCTCCACGACTTCTAGTTCGGTAAGCCCGAATCCTATCGCAGTTGGCATAAATCAACGCCAAATGCAGTCTCCCTCTAGCATAGTGCCACTAAAAAGTCCCGTACAAAGTTCAAATCAAAACGAGCAAAAAGTCAAAAGTAATAGAGCAATTAATGAGTCACCTAACCCACCTAGCTGGACGAATGAAGGCCTACGAGTGCCATTGGAGGAAGCTAAAGTGAAGTCGGTATCCAAGAAGCGGCCAAATTTCAAAGACGACCCTACGGGGTACCTCAACCAACAAACAGCCATGCTTCATAATTCTATTTCAACTCTACATAGTCCAGATGGGTCGTCATCGTCTCAGGAAAGTCCACAGCTAAAAATGGCAAGTAATTTTGATGGTGCAGAAGGGAAAGAATTATCTGAAAGAGCAGAAAGAGGCATTGTTAGTAGCAACACGACTACCATAGGTGGTCAAACCGTGACCCATGTAGCAAATGGCATGGTTCAGGTGCAGCAGAACTGTGATATTAGTCATATGAAATTTCAACAACAACTCCAATTCCAACAGCAGTTGCAACGACAAAGTCAACTCATTCGACAGCATCATGAGCAAATTCAACTGCTGCAGCAACATCAGCAGCAACAACAGCAGCATCAAAACATCACAGAAGAAGATGTATCCAAATCAGGAACCCCTGTATCTTCAGGTGCCATTACATTGGTAACGAGTCGTACACCTGACATTACATCCACTTCATCGATAACCTCGGACCCGAAAGGTCCAGTCCAAGGAGGTACTGTGTCAACTAGCAACCGCAGTCCATTGTTTCAAACTAGCGTAGGTGTAATCCGATCCGAATCTCCAGACATGTACGGACTTCGAAATCTCGGCCAAGTCAGCAGCGTTGGCATTAGTGTATCTAAAAATCAAAGCTTTATATCCGCTGGACCTTCACGCAACACGATAGCCACGATTCACACAGGTGGAAAACCTGGGATTACAACCGGTCCTGGTTCTGTGAATAAGGTTATGAAAGCTGGTCTGTCCAGAGAACCGGAAAATGAGAAAGTGATAGTACAAAGCAATGTATCATCTAATTCACCAGGCGTCGTTCACGGTATGTTAAATCATAGGTTTTCAAAATGCAGGGAATAATTTTAAATTTCTTTTACCGTGATGTACCCTTATTCCGTTCGCCTAAGGCCTTGTATAATGTTTTAAAGCTGTCAAAACAACAATGTTCAAACAGTTGATGACCTTTATAATGCAATATGCTTTAAATTTATTCTTCTATTCAATTAAAATAAGGATCACAAAATCAATGTTCTCATATTTTCCAAAACAGTTGAAAACAATTTGCACAATTTGTCCCTAATTCCAATCGCTAAAAATATCATTTTTCCTAAATCCGTTCATTTTTGTTCCTAATTCCAATCACCATTAATTATTCGGATATGAAATTGTATATGATAAAATATCGTTTTATGTAGCATAGCAGATAAGGTTTTAATTTGCTATATTTTGCGATAAGTGAATTTTAATGAAACATAGTTTTAGCATTAAACCAATTTAACAAGTTTTAGGCAATTTATTTTCTTTCTGCTTTTTTGTTTGTTTGGTTAGAACCTTCAACTGTTTTTTTTTCTGTCTTTCATCTGTTTTCTTTTGATTTTCCATCTCCACTTGTTTCTTCGCGTTTTCAAGTTTTTCCATATATAGACGATAGACCTTATATTTGCAATCCAACGTTTTGCTGACACAGATGGTTCTCCGAATGAGTCTTTCGGTGCTTGGGAAGTCGGATGAGATGTTTCTAAAAATATTCAAAATATTTTAAGGATATAACTTAAAACACTTATGATTCATGTTCACCTTCATCAAATCCGTGAAACAATGACTCGACTGAACTGGTTTTGGTAAGAGATGTTTCATCCAAAGTTCCTTTAGCTTTTGTCCACACTTGATAAAGATTCGTATTTATAACAGCTCTATGCCACTCTCCAACGGAACGACAGCTTTCGAATGTGATTCTTAGTTGATCCGGCGATAAGAAAGATTCGAGACGCTTTACAAAGTAATTATTATCAGCATTATCAGGATTATGTGTTTTTCTACGCAAAGCTCTGTCGTTTGGGAGGGAGACGTGAGACTTATGTCCATCGAGAAAAACTATTACAGTGAACGGTATTTTCTGCTTAACAAGCCATGGATAAAATACATCCTTGAGAAATAGGAAAAATGTGTCCCTGTTCATCCACCCTGATTCTGTTTTCCCAGTGGCCTATCCTTAAGGCAACTGCTGCCAAATCTCCGCGGGCATTCATGATTTGTATGGATACAGCATAAGCGTTGGAGCCAACTGTCCAGCAGTGTTACCGCAGAATAGCGTAGGGTACCATTCGCGGTCAGAGTTTCCTACCTTAGCATGGACGTATTTCTGGCCGAAACCAGCTAAAACCACTTCCTTGGTGGGAATTGTTCGCACCGCTGTTTCGTCCATATTAAAAATTTGTTCATGGATCTTAAAAACGTGGGGCAGCTGTTCTTGTTCAAAATATTTATGAATTTCGCTGAACCATGACTTGATATGTGATATGTATGTATGTGTATGACCTGATATGTGGCTCTGAAACGGCCGCCCGATGCTTTGGCATTACGCTTGGAACCCATCGCGAGATTTCTGGATGGCGATTAATGAACGAATTAATCCATTTTCGACGAGGTATTCCGTTCTTGAATAGCTTAGGCCGTGCTGATTTCTGCACAAAATGCGCTACGCATGCCACCAACCTCTTTGTGTCCACCGGGAATCCAGTTTTTTCTCTGACCAGCAACCAATCAACAATACGCTTTTCTTCTGATTCGTTGAGAACTGTTGGTTTTCCAGGATTGTGTCGGGAATACTTTTCAATCACTTTCTCGCGAAGTGTTGAATTTGGAATTCCGTGCATTTCCGCCGCTTTTCGGATTGAATATCCAGCTTTTATCATTTTAACAGCATCAATGAGTCTTCCACGTTCATAGCGCATGTTTTTCCGATCGGGTTTCTGCCGAGCCATTGCGATACAGCTGTCGAAATCTGATGATTGAAAAAAGGAATTCATAAAAACGTCGAAGTTGTTACTAAGCTAGCAACAAAAATGGCGTCCGACCTGACGATTAAAATTATTTATTTATATTCAAACAGTAAATCATAGCATACTGAGTTGCTCTTCAAGTTTTTTGAAAGCATTTAACCTCACAAAAAATAGGATAACATATTGATTGGGAAAGGTCCATTAATTATGTCACGCAGTAAGGAGGGGAGGGGTTGTTTTGGAAAACGTTTTTGGAAAACGACGTAATTAATGGACGTTCCCTTAGAATTGTCCTGTCAAGGAGCTATCATATAATCTTTTGTTTCAAGTGAACGGAATAAGGGGCTGATTGGAATAAGGGAACATCACGGATCACGGTACTTCAATTAAATAAAAAACCTTTCTAAAAAACACTTTTACGAGCGTTTTTGCAGGATGATTACTTGAAACCTGGATAAATATAAACTAAAATTTCACTTGATCACTTTAATACAAATTAAATAATAAAAAACTAAAACCCTTTTTTGAAATATCCTAGAAAACGCAAGGCAATTCCATTAAAAAAAATTGTTGACTTCAAAAACAGTTTTCTAATTGCTATCTTTATGATATTAGACTTTAGAGTCTGCGATTAAATAGAAAACTTAATATGATCGTGTGATGTTGCTGATAATGATTACTCTGGTTGCTTTCGTTTTGGTCGTTTTAACGGTTAAAAGATCAAAATAGATAGCATTTTATTCCAGTGACCTCCAATGTAAAACAGATTCTGATATCAATGAGAGCAAATGTTAAACTCAATTTGCTGTACATTTTTTCCTGTTGATAGCAAAATAAGGCCTCAACATGATTTTCTATCAAGACAATGAGAACAAAACAATGTTTCTCAAAGAATGATAAAACTAAGATTACAGCAACATGAAAACTAAATTTGATTTCAATTTTTACATTTGTCCAGTGAAATCAAATGTTTATTTTTCATTCGCTGAGTGACCACCGACCGATTAGGACGTGTGTAAAGTTGTTGCTGCTCCATTTTCAGTGTTGATTGGCGTTAAGTTTCCGGTGTCGCGGTGATTCTGAATCGAAGAAAAGTAAAGTGATAAAAATAACCTAGAAGAGTGATAAGTAGCTGGAGTTAATACGGCTCGCTTTAATTGTGGGGCAATTGGAAATTGCATCAGCTGTGTTTATAGCCGAAAAAAGAAGGAGAAGAAAGAAGCCGTGTGTTAGACTTGTAGTTGCAAGTTACGGTTTTACTGCCGAGGAGAAAAGGGAGGATGAAAAAGTGTGAATTCTACGAAGGAATAATAATAATAATAATAAAGAAAAAAGTGAAAATTCCAGCCGTGTCGGAGAAGGTATCGTTCGGTGTGAAGGAAAAAACAAATAATAAAAGACATACGATCGGTTGATGTTTATGTGTGTGTAGGGTAGAGATTGCAAGGAAGACATACGGCTCAAATGAGTGTATGAAAAGATTGGAAAGTTGGAAAGAAAAATAAAAAAAAAGAGAGCGAGATTGAGGGGAAAAAGCGAGCGTTTGACCGTCGGTGATCAATCGGGTAGAGTGAGTGCTAAGTGTTCAGAAAGGGGAAAAATAAGTGCATGGCACTCAATAGCAAAACTGTTTGCTTGTAGCGTCGCTAGCTGCCTGCTAATGAATTGATAGTAATCAATCAATGGTATCAATGCAAAAACGAATGAAAAATGTTTTTGCTGGACAGAAGATTAATGCATACCTTAGTTTTGATTTTCATGAAAAAGCAGTGGACGTCATGGCTATTTTGTACATTTTGTAAATTATATTCAACGACTATTGTTGTGAATACAAAACCAATCATCCTAAATCTTAATGGTCAGTACTACAATAAATGAAACAGCTGAAGTCTGTCGATGAGAGGGTGGTCACTGGCCAGCTATGTTACAGATCTCAACCTATTACCATTAACTGTCGTGCACATGTTATTAATGTTTATGAATGGTATTATTTTGTTAAGATATTTAATTATTTTTTGTCATGAGAGGATAGTGAATTATTGCATGTAAATTCATTTCATTAATTGGAATCACCTTAATAGCAATGAGATTCAATACAATAAAACGGCACATCCACATTCGAGAGATTCTGTTCTTTATACGTTACATCATTACAGATCATCGATGGATTTTTCAGGTTTTGTAAGGTAATTTTGGATTCATTTTTTCTTTATATTGGCTGTGATGCATTGCTTGGATTTTTGGGTTCATAGTAGATACGCGGGTCCTTGTGCTCGCGGGTGTTGGTTTGTATGGTCCCATCGCTATATATCATTATATTCTATATGACATTGTATATTGATAACATTTTTTATCATTATCCCTACCATTGTTCTCATTACTCAGGTTTTCACGAGTTTTAGGTCAACATAAATTGGATTTGATTTTTTTTATTTCATAGATGCTATATTATATTATTTGATATGCTTATATGTCTAATGAGCGTTTGAAACCCATTCTTTTCTCTCTGATAAATTTTATAAGCTGCAACTGAATCTGAGGTTGATAAGTGCACCTATTACTTAGTATATTTTCATTTTCTTCTATGCAAATTTTCCTTTTTTCAAATCTGTGCTGATCTGACTAATGCAATTTAACTGGGTTGAATAACCTATGGTTAGCATGTTAATGATTGTACGAATTTATCAATTTCTTTACTTAATCGTTCCGGTTGTTATCATTATTTTTGTAAATATGGTTTCAGTTATAAGATACTCCATAGAAAATTTGAGTTATTACATATTACTATCATTATTTACTATGTACAATCATCCTTTAATCCAGCTTATTTTTGTTTAGATTTATGTAGTGCTTTGTCCACATGAGACGACTTCAACTGAATCATACTCATTACAGAAAGTCCGATTAGGTTTTGTTGTTGTTTTATTAAATCTGTTTACAGGCTCAACAATTGAAGTTACTAATCTTCACAGCTTAAGTGACCAGCATTATGATATTAACCACTTAAAAAATACGTCTGATAATTCTTTGTTTAAAGGTTTTGAGGTCGACTAGCGCATAATAACACAGAACCAGCAGAAAGGATTTACAGCGTTCAATCTGAAATCATCATTTAGGAAATGTCGATATGCAAGGCGTACAGTATTGGCAACATTATTCCAGTTTACCCTTTTAACGCATATAACTACACACTAGATATACACACTTGGCAAGTTTTAGAGTGTTCGGTGGTGTTTTGCCGGGCTTTCAGCGGTTGACCGTTTGGTGGTCCGATTTGGCGGATTTCGGTGAAATTTTACAAGTTCCGGTAATTTTTACCGGAATACTGTGGGGTTTTACTGGGGTCCGGTGGGTCGGATTGCCGTGCGTTCGGCTGTTGAGGGTTTGGCGGGGAATTGCCGGATACTGTGGAGTTTTCAAAGTGTGTATACTTATTTCCTTTATACAGGTATACCTCGATAGTACGTACATCAACTTACTCATTTCAAACCGCAATTGCGTAAAAACTACTGGTTGTATTTGAAATCAACAATAACTAAAAGAAAGAGCAAACTTCTGTTCTTTATTTTGGTTGTACTAAATTTCAGATACAATCAGTAGTTTTTGTGAATTTCGATTTGAAGTGAGAAAGGTGATGTACGTACTATCGAGGTATGCCTGTATATTCTTTATACGATGTATATTGCATGAACTTTATTATATTTCATTGATTTAAAGCATTAAAATACTGGGATGGGAGGGTGCATCAGGGCATCATTGAAGTTGCAATTGGACAATGGAGTGGATGGCCAACCGGAGTCTAGGAGGGGATGTGTCTATCATTCATGATTGGTACATTCTACTCCAACAGTTGTAATGAATTTGACGCGCCTTTTCTCAAACAAACCATCTAGTGGAAAGCTTAATTGAATTGCGTGTTTTGTTATTCGTTTTATCGGATCATACTGTTGGAAGGAGATTCTCTTATTCCCGTAGGTTTCGCGTAAGTGTTTCTGCTTACGGGCCTGCCCAACCCTTTTTGGCCCTTCATACAGCAGTATGTTGAATTTAAAACGGCAACAAAGCACGATCTTTCTGTTAAGTGGAACCGCATGCAGGGCAAGGCCCACGCCAGGATGGTGGCTTCTTACATACATACATACATACAAATCAAATGTTTATTTTTCGTGTGGTGTTGATATTAAAATAAATTCTCGAATTGCTATCAGTATGATGGTAGACTTTACTCGAGTATCCCATGCTTGCAATACTCCTAAAACTGGCCTACATCTTCCATGCAATTCATTATTTTTCTCAAATTGGTAGTCCAAGAAATTATTATTTTTTGAACTAGAGTTTTAGTTATGTTTAGTGTCGTCAACATAAACTGACTCAATTTTGGTTGCTTACTCTTTTCACACAGGATTTACTCATCAAACAACTCAACACGGTCAGCTATTGTCTCAGCCACAACAGGTTCTAATGACATCCAGTGGGCAGATAATCGTGATGTCGGCACAACCCAATAAAAATTCTGGCCAAGTTGTTGTTAGCAACACTCCTACCCAAAGTGGTGCTCCGTCAAATATGATGACTGCACAGCAATCGATGGGAGGAGGAAATAATACGCAGTACATGAACATTGCTGGTCCAGCGGGAACTGTCACCACTGTTGCGACTAACATGAGTGCAAATAACAGTGGAATTATGCAAAACATTTCCCAGCAGGTGCACCAACATCAACAACAACAACAGCAGCAACAGCAACAGCATCAACAGAACATCATTCATCCTACTCAAGCGAATACCAACTCCAACTTCTTGATCAACTCCCCAAATAATATGCAATCGACTGTGATATTGAATAATGGAAACGTAATCCAACAAACAGGACAACAAATCCTGACCTCACTTAATAATTCGCAAGTAATTCATTCGGGAAATGTCCTCACGACAGCAACAGCGGGATCGAATATAACATCAAAAGTTATATCAAATGTAGGAAACGGAGGTTTGATGTCCCATCAACTGCTGAATGCTAACAACAACGGTGGCCAAAACATGCAGTCCAATAATGGAGGTGTTATTTCATTGAACAACCTACCTCCGAATAGCATTGTCATTCAACCGAACTATAGTTCAGTTACCGACGGAGGACAAATAGTTAATCAGGTTGTCAATCAGGATGGTACTACCCATTCTTTTCTGCAACACCAAAACCATCAGCGTCAAATATTACTTTCACCGGATTCTAAGCGGAAAGCCAAAAAACGGAAAAGCAGTGGATCGGGAAGTGCTACTATTTCCCCGGGTAGCATTTCCCACCAAACGCAAACAGTTCAAATAACCGCAACGCCGCAGCAGTACCAACAGCAGGCTACCATCCAACAACAAGCAATGCAATCAGTCAACCAAGCTGGTACAATGCTACAGCTTGCTCCTCAGTATTCTACGCAAAGTTTCCAGTTGAGTTCTGGAATCCCGGGGCTAACTATTGTTCCAAACAAAAATCAACAGCAACCCCAGCAACAGCAGCAAATCCTTCTACAAAATGGACAAATTATCACTCAACCGTACAACATAATTAGTCAACAAGTATTATTACCCGCCGGATTGGTAATGACACCGGATGCCACATTAGTTCAAATTCAAAATGTTGCTACTCCATGCGGAAGTATCATAACGACTCCCCAAGGAATGGTGATACGAGCCCAAAGCCCTCATCAACAAAAAAGTTTCATCTCGCCACATACCGGTCAGCAGTTTATAATGAACAACAACGGCCAAGTTAGTCCAATGGGTGCTCAAATCTACGGAGGACCAGTCAATATAATGGTTCCTCAGCAACAGGCTGGACCTGCTGCTAATTCATTTGTTCAACAAAATGCAACCATTGTTCAACAGCAACCCATTGTTCATCAACCAGTTCAGGTTCAAACCGTAGCAAATCTTAACACTAGTACCGACAGCAGTAGTACGGCTAGCGAGAGTCCGTCGCTACCCACAACTCCTCAACCACCGATGCATCCGCCTCAGAAAAACCATTCGTCGTATCTGTCCGGCACGGCGTCACCCCCGGACACGACGACACACAGTCCCAACAGCCCGGATTGTGCGTCTAGCGAGAAAAGCGCCGGCAGTGCGGATAGCATGAACATGGTATTATTATCTATTGATCATCATTTTTTGACATGTTTTTACGAACGATTATCTTTTCTTATAGGCCATGGTTCAGTGCGTCTCTAGTTCGGAACCTGATCTTGTATCACCAACAGTTGTGGAAGGCGCACAATCGCCTTCAGATTCACAGGAATATTTTGAACATGGAGGTAAGATTCACGTAGTGCAAGTTTTTTTTTCGGGTGTACCACTAATTATAATTGTTAAAAAATTTCAAAAGATTCGGGCTTATGCAATACATATTTTTTCATTATGTAACATTATATATATCTTAACTCTCCAAGAGTCGATGCTCGGTTTTGTGCGATCATAGTAAATTGATAGTGGGCAGCAGGCACAATGAGCACCATAATAAGAGCACTCATCTTCGCATTCTAAATGGTAACTCCATCCAGTGTATTTAGTTGGTACAGTATTGGACAAATAAAAGTACGCACTTCTAATATTTTAAAACATTCTTTATTTTGGCAATTTTTTTTAACCTAGTTCCTGAAAGCATCCAGACAAAGGTTAGCACTGTAGATGTACTTTTGAAATATGTTTTGTTCCTAGACTTGATATTGATAAATTATTTGAGATAGCATTTGTTAAAGAACTGTTAATTATTTTCATGGATAAATTTAAGTCCGCATTACTAAAATACATCACTAAAATACATCATTTCATTGCGTATTTTTTATGATAACTGAGGTTTATTGTGCATACTGCCAACACTGGACAGCAGTGCGCACCTGGATACACCCCTGTATCGAAACCGACCATGTTGTTTTTTTTTATCAGATTTAACAGAAGTAAGAAATAAACACCTACCGGTTCCCATATTAGTGACCCCGACGAGAAATCGCGGAACGAAAAGCGACAATAACAGAAGCAGATCGCTAACGTCGCTGATTCGAATATGCCCCTGGAAAACGCTGCTATTGCTGCTGAAGTTGCAGTCAAACTACTTAATTTTCAGGTAGAATGATCCCATTGATGCGGTTCGTGCACAGCAGTTTACCTCGGCTAACGTTGTACGAGACCAATTATATCACATCGTTGCGTAGTTTGAAGAGTCCATCGAATGCCATGTAGCAGACTTGGTCACGACCCCGCAGGAGGAAAAGAAATATGAAACCGTCACGCAGCGTTCCAAGTGAAACCGATTTGATTGATCCAAGAGCTTGCTGCGGGGCTGAATGTTACGGCCAATTTGAAGATGCTATTCCTCTAGCGGATGTCTCCGATTGTCAGCCGTTCTCTTCACCGGAAAACTCGCCTTAGATGGGAGACAAAATGCTTGCATCTTCATCGTCACACGTCACTGCTGCTTCCACCTCCGTCGCACACAATTAGAATTATATGCCGAGCCTCGGCTTTCTGAAACCGAGATCTCGGTTTCCATCTCGGATTTTTTATGCTAACCGATAATCTCGGTTTGGGTCAAACTGGGAATTTCGGCATGAGCAAACTGATATATCGGTTGAGATTAATAATATTGTGTGTAATTACTCTAAATTTTGGATCAGATTTTAATCGAAATATTGAATATTTCATGCCTATTGGCAATACCCTGCAAAAATTGTATTTTGCGTCAAATCTGGCTGGTACAAGAAGGCGTAGAATACAGCGATCTAGATGTGCGGATCGGGTAAGCCAAGACTTGGAGAGCGTGGGCGCAACCGAGGAGGGAGAGAGGCAGCCATGAACCCGGTAAATCGGCGTAGAATTGTTGACGAGGTTTTATCAATGTAATTGATTTAATGCCAATAAATTTATGTTTTTTTCACCGCTCCGCAAACAACCGACGACTTACTCCACTTGCGAATGAAAACAATATGGCGCATGGCGGCTGACAGATAAAAAGCCGAACCTCGGCTTACACCACTGCTAAACCGATATTTCGGCATGATAGGCAGCAGAGGTCGGTTGATGTTTGATTAACGTTTGTGCTCGGCTCCTAGTGTTGCTGAGAATCGGTTTAGTAATGAAGTTACCCGATATTTCAGTTTCAAGTGATGCTGAGACTCGGCATCGTTCGGTTTTCTGCCGAGTTATCAGTTAAATATAAGAATGCCGAGTGAATTCAGCTAAATGTTTAACCGAGCCCGTGAATATTTTTTAAGTGTGCAGATGCACTGAGCTGCAAAGCCAGATTGCGACATTGACATCAGAAATACGTCAACTCAAAACGTCGAGAAGTACTTCCAGAAACCTATCGACGTCGACCTCAAGCCGAACGACAGATACCGACAGATATTTTCTGGTTCCACCGGAAGTATGTTGTACTTGCTTCGGAATGTCACGAACCCTGTAAGTACAGTCTAAAAAACTAGAACTTCGTTCGCTCGAAATGGCGAGAGTGAACGCAGCTCCGACGAGCCGTCGTATTCTTTAGTACGATCATTCATTCAACAAGCGATTTCTTATTGATGTATCGATAATTCCAGTGACATACAATGAAAAAAGCAGAGCTGTTATGTTTGCCGTTACCGTTCGTTCTACGTGAACAAGAATTAAAGTGACAGATGTGAGTGTAGCTATTTTTGGTGCTGAATTTGTAGCGACGTTCGGTACATTAGTGGACTTGAAGCAACGGCGCCTAATGGATAGCCTAACGAGGCTATCGTCGGCAGGGGGTTTGATCGATGCATCACAACGTCACTGTAGTTGCTTCAGCTCATCTTTTCAGCAGTTCATGCACAGTTTTCAGCGACATGGGTTTTGTTGTGGTCTTTGTGTACGACACCTAAATCCCATCAAGTTCACGCGAAGAGCATTATAATCATCGGTGGGTCGTATTTCAACTACTAAAATTTAACAGCCTTGTTGTCAATGTGTGTGTGTATGTGTGTGTACAATCTTACACTCATTGGTCGGCAATGGTATTATGGAAGAAATCTGTTTACAACAACCCGTCAAGTGACCATTGGAAGCAGCTTTAATCCGAGATCTAGAAAGTGATAGCTCTACTGCAGATCTAGCAACCCATTTCAGAATATCTAAAGAGTCACGCCCATTCCGACGTTACTTTCACATACAATAAGCCCCGCATGCAAACATTACCGATATCATTTGGATAAGGGCACTGCAACACACTTCCAGGTTTGGAAATGTTAAATTTCCAAACCAGGCACGTATTTGGTATTATTTGAAAATAAGGATATGTTAGGTTATATGTCCTATAGTTATGGTCCGATACATCTCACCCACGGCCGCTTCCTTAATTACACTCGCTTGTTCATTCGTAAACATAGAAATTCTTGACGTTGATTCGTAATTAATTTCATGCACTCGCGACAAAATGAGCCCGTTAGATATGCACGCAAGTGAACGCATTTAAAATTATATGGCAGCCTTTCACGCGCGCATGCGCGTTGTCTTTGTTTGCTGCTTCTAACCAGCAAATGGTCGTTTTCTACCAACTCGGTAACAACTTCACAGCTCCAGAGTAAAGTCAATGTACCCCGATAATTTTGGCTCACTGGTTCTGTCAAATCGAATGAACCCTAGAACAAATTATCAATTGAACGTATTTACATCGACTGTTATTTTCAGAGCTGTTGAGCTCATATTCGTACTTGATGAATAAAATGCTGACGATATGTTGTAGCTTTTCCTAAATGTTCAGGTCTGTTGAAGTGGCGGACTTAGTCCGTGCTTTGACCTACCCCGTAGTGGGATGTTAGGCAAAAATGGACGCCTTTGGTTCGAGTACCACTGTTCGAGTACAACAAAATAAAAAAAAACATCTGTTCTATTTCCAACCTGCCGCACACTGACGGAACTTTCAACACTTTCCCTTCATATCTTTCTTTCAAGCCAAAAACATTAATGTTCACTCTTGGTGCCTCATGGCGATGAGCGAACATCTTCTTCTACATCATTGACGTTGATTCGTTATTAATTTCATGCACTCGCGACAAAATGAACCCGTTAGACATGCACGCAGGTGAACGCATTTGAACGCGTTGTCTTTGTTTGCTGTTTCCAACCAGCAAATGGTCGTTTTCTACATGCACTGGTCTTCTTTGTTTTCACTCCACACTCTGCCAATAATCAAATCCCCGCTATGAAGCGACTCTATGTCGAACTTCAAAACTGCTAATAATCATCGATTCACTCGCGACAAAACGGACAAACACTCGAACTTAATAATTTATGTCCGGATGTCACAATATAACCACTAATAAACAAAACTAAAGTGATGTAACTTTTCTGCCAGGTGCGGGGCGTAGCACACAAAAAAAAACAAAAAATGTGGAAATACTACCGACACTCACACATTTTGGAAGGGAATCGATTGTATTCACTACGTCTTTCCCAAAGTACGTGGTTATTTTATGATTTCACTGTTAGTTGAAGTTAAATTACGAATTATTGTTTGATTTTTTAAGCGAAAACGACGCAACAAAAACAAAACACGTCAGTTTCGAAGCACGGCTTGCTGCGATCAAATTGAACAGCCTTGTTGTCAATGTGCCAAAAAGTTGCTTTGCGCAGAGGAGTGTGAACATTCTTGGATACGTGATGCACTAAGATGGAATTCTTCCTTTGCCAGATTTAGTCAATGCAGTCATGGACTTTCCAATCCCATCTACCGTGAAACGAGGCGGTTCCTTGCATTTCTGAATTGGTTTATTGGTTACTGAACTGGTTTATTCAAGACGTTAATTGCACACGCGTCAGATCCACAAGCCGATCTTCGAAATATGAGTCTGAGGAACAAAAAGCACGTTACTTAAAAGATAGCCTACATCGATACCGCTAAAAAGTCGTTCGATTAGTGCAAAAAGCTAACCTAGCTCACCTTTTAAACACTCTTAGGGTCGGCACACCGTGACTAGGGAATACTCACCACTGCTCCCTTGTGTTCTCAACCTGTAATCAATATCAGTGCATACAAGTGATGTACGCGACACAATATTTGAAATTATACGATGTCCTCAAAAGGACGTTTATTTACCATACCGGTTCACAAGAGCAAAACAACTTTGACTTACTTTTCTGCTGTGGGTTCTTGATGATTCGTAGGTAGCAGTTCCGGCTTCCATGCCGGATGAGTAGAATTTTCCAGGACCTCTTGCCAGAACGCGGATTTCAGCCGCGTTGGTCGAAATGGGGATTTCAGCGCCTTTTGCCAGGAAGGATGACTTCTGAGCCAGAGGGGCTACCCCATATGGCATAAGGTTGTTTGGCATGATGTGATTTGGTATAATAGGTATGTTGGATAATCAATGGTCATTAGCGTAAAAGCCGTTTGGCATAGTGACCATTTGGCATAACATAAAGAAAAAAATAAATAAAAATATTACGGTCACACATTTGGCATACACACCATTTGGCATAAAAATTGTAAAATGAAAGTTGACTCAGCTTCCGTGGGCATAATTATAATTTGGCATAACTTAGACATTCAAAATTCAATTGTTATAAAGGTCTTCTGGCATTGGTACCGAACAGTTTGAGAAAGATTATTTAGATAGAAAATTTGTAACGTTTAATAAAAAATATTTGGCATAATGATAATTAATAAGTAATAACCCAATTTCATTTGGCATTTGGGTTTTGGCACATAGATTTAAATTTAAGAGAAAAATAAATTATTTTGTTACTAACACCCCCTGGCATTTAACACCCTCAATTCTCCTATAAGAAGTTACCTCACATTTAAACACATCTATCATAAAACGCAAATTTAGTTGTTACTAGTTAAACCCTTTTGTTTGTTTGTTCCAATGACAACTGTTTCTTTAAGGTGGTTCTTCATATCAGCGTACCGTTTGCAAACCATCGGAGTCAAAAGTGAGACGCATGCAAGCATCCATCCACCTCCCACCGACCTCATTTGGACGCAGTACCATTGGCGAGGGCAGTAGCAGCACCGGCAACAACAGCAGTAATAGCCACATCACAAACAACCTTAGCACTAGCCTTTCAAATCACCACCAGATTCATATTGCATCTCAGCAGCAATCTCGTCATCATCAAACTCACCACTCGGCAACGGTAATGCGCCAAGGAAGTTCACCGGCCCACGGTGTACAACCTGATTCTCACGGTAAGCACGAAATTTTGTTAACAAAAATTTGAAATTAATTAACGTGTGCTGTGAGGTGATTGGTTTGATTTAACGTTCACACGAGTGTTTCGCTTCCTCACTACACATCGCATAGTTTCTCTCCCAATTCAATCATTCCCCGTTCACCCTGTGTAATCACTTTTCACCATTACTGCAATAAACCACGTACTGTTTACTTGTGTTACTATCCAACGAGAACTTAAAATGGTTTTCACTTTTTGCTGCATTTCACTGAAGGACACCATCAGCAACACCATCAGCAACTGCAACATTCTCAGGGTCACTTCTATCAGATAAGGTTAGCGGATACAAGCGGAAAAATATCTCAAGTTCAAAAACAATTAGATATGAGCCTACATTACTTACATTCGCATATTTACTGCATACAACTCATATTTCAACAGCGTCTTGTTTCATTATTATCAATTTATAAACAAGCAAAATACTTCATATATCAATATCAAAATAATCAAATAATTTGTTCGTTCATTTAAATGTGATAGTCGATGTATTAAATTAATAATCATTATTGGCCTAACCGCTTGTTGCTGTTCACTTTTTACCATTTTATAACTTGTTCAGTTTCTTACAAGTTTTTTTTTTGTCTTGCATGTTCCTCAATCTTTGACCGTGGAAAGTGGTTACAATGTTAATGCTTTGGAGCACTTTTTTTATCTATTCTAATAGTAAACATACAGTGATGGACAACACAATTAGACCAAAGCCGGATTTTCATACAAAATGGTTTCCTCCGAGGCTTATTTTTCAATTTCTTGTGGAGTAATTTAGCTGGAATTTTAGGTAGAGCCTAGTTTTCTAGATTTTCATCTGTAACAAATTCATATTTTTTCATTCACTACTTTAAAAGTTAAAGAAACCACTTACGGTAAAATAATAAGACCACCCTTTGAATTCCCTAGTTTAGGCCATTTTGGCGAATTTGAATTGCGATCTATAGTATATTGATGTTAAAATGACCCTCAGATCTTCAAATTTGAGCATTATTAAGGAATTCATAAGCTGGTCTTATTTTTTTGCCGTGTCTGTTACTTTTAAAGTGGTGAATGCAAAATTATGCATTTAATACAGATAAAAATGAAAATTTCAGCTCAATTGTTTCACGGAAAAATAAAAGACGAGTAGTTTGACCATTGACCATTGTGTATGAAAATCGGGCTTTGGTCTTATTGTATTGTCCGTCACTAAAGTATTCTAAAGATCACCAAAAGTCAATGCCATTCTAATTGATCTGTTTATTTGAAATTTCTTCTATGTTTATTTAAAAAAAAAACTCATAAACGTATTGTTAGTGCATGTAGCTAAAATTTAGAAAACTAAGTAGATTTCAGTAATGTCTTTTGCGCTTTCATAAAGTGCTGTCATTTCACTTATGCATCTTCAGTCTATAGTTCATATTTACTTAACCAGTGATTAGTTACTGCTCCAATAATATCAATCTGTTATATCCACTTCGATAATTTGGATGTTACAGTCAGGGATCCTATAGTAGTCCTATCCATCCACTCTGAATTCTCGGCTGTCCTGTAACCAAAGGAGGTGATTTTTGACTATGTCTTTGTTTTCTATACTGGGGTAGAAGTTAACAAAAAAACCTATTGCGACCGTCATGCAAAGCAGTCAGGTTTTGAGCGTTTCTTCAATCGATCGGAAATGTTTTTACGCGTCCATTCCCATATTGAAAGCTATTGATTTTCAACATTGAACTATTGAAAATAACGCAAATATAAGATGATGTCTTATAATTTCGTTTTGCAGAGTTAATTTACTAAATGCCAAGTATTTTCCTATCACAGACTTCAAATGTAAGTAAGGAAGATTTCAGAAGCGACAGTGAACGATATAAAAGGGGTACACCAGAGCGAAAATGAGCTAGTATTCATTTGGCAGCTGGCGTTGACAAGTACCCTGGAGCCAGTTGTGAATCTGTAGCCAGCCGGTTGGCGCAACCACGAGCGAAATAAGTGTAATTAGGTTGACAGTCATTTTTCCGTAAGGCGGTTAAGTGGTATGAAGTGGTTAGCAACATTAGTATGAACAGTATATTGAGGACGACCAATTTTGTTTTCCCACCAAAAGAGTTTGTTTGGATCGGAATATATCTAACATAGCGTCTAAATTCTTTTCAATTTGAAGCAGCGGTGGGTAAAAAAATTACAGCTTTCCCTTCGCCGCATACTTTAAATCTTTTCTACAATTTTGAACATGGCTGGGAAATCTAAACGGTCTCTATATTATTCCGAAGCGCAAATATAAAGCAAGCCTATGCCAAGAGCAGCATGCCAAATTTTACAAATTGCGACCGTTACGAAATATTGACATAAATGATTACAACATTCATTCTACATGGTTACGTAGTCCTACGTCAACTTTACGTACAACCTAATAGGGCTATCCGTTATAGTTTTTGCATGTTGTTGGGGTCTAAGAAAAAACTTGTTCCTACCGAAAATCAGCGAAATAGGCTTCGAGACAATCAAGAATTTAGGATGGGCACTCGCCAGTACTAAATTACTTACAGTCAAGTGTGCTCTTCTGTACGCACAAGTCGTCTTAAAATCACATGGTCCATAGGTGCACTTCGCCAGGCTCGAAGTCTGCGGAGGGTCCGTAGGTGCCTTTCCACTAGATCGAGATAACTCGCGCTTTGTGTGCCTTTTATTTGGTACCAAGGGTTTTACAACGGAGCTAACTGCCCTGAACCCGTTGGTAATAGAGGGGGACTTGGGCTTGGGCGCTCGAGTGGGGGAGCCGCCTTTCAAACCCCAGGGGCCAGATTCTTCAGGAGGCCTTGGCTAGGCTCAATGTGGACCTAGCCAACGTGGGTACAAAGAGTACCTACCATAGAAACGGAGCCGAATCGATCATCGACGTAACATTTAGCAGTTATGTTCAGCTCAGTAATTAGAGGATGGATGATGGCTACACCCATAGCAACCACTTGGCGGTTCGTTACTGTATCGTCCACAATACAAGGCACCGTGGGAAAGGAGGAGCATCCACTCCATTCGCCGCAGACTTTTAAAGAGGCGCTTGAGAGGGAACGAAACTTACGCGAAACCCAGGAACCTTGCGGCGAACGACTCGTTATGACACTTACACTAGCGTGCGATGCGACCATGCCGAGGGAAGTCAAACCGAGAAATGGAAGATCGCCGGTGTATTGGTGGACGGAGTCGATCGCCGACCTCCGAAGTACATGCCTCCACGCAAGACGGAGGGTGCAAAGAGCGCGGTTAGACGCCGAGAGAATCGAGCGTAGAGGGGCGCTAGTCGCCGCGAAGGCCGCACTAAAGAGGGAGATAAAGGCCAGCAAGCGAGCCTGCTTCGAGGTTCTGTGTCAGAAGGCCAATATGAATCCGTGGGGTGACGCCTACGTCAGTATCCCAGACCTTAACGCTGTCATAGCGACGGAAGGGTGGACGGCTCAGCCAAACACCCGAGACCACGTGGGCATTGACAACGGCACAACGGGCCCCGGTGACGAGGCGACGGTGACGAATGAGGAACTCATTGCGATTGCAAAGTCGCTAAAGGTGAACAAAGCGCCGGGACAGGATGGCATTCCGAACTTGGCCATCAAGATGGCTATCTTGCTGGATCCCGAAATGATTCCTAAAGATCCCGAAAAAAGTCAGACCCTTGTGTTGCTACTAAAAACAGGCACGCCACCAGGAGATCCATCGGCATATAGACCTATATGTCTGTTGGATACAGCGGGTATTGTGCTCGAGAGGGTAATCCTCAACAGACTGACAACATACACAGAGGGTATAGGCATTCTGTCTAATAATCAATTTGGCTTCCGCAAAGGGAGGTCGACGGTGGATCCATCGAAGAGGTCGAGTTAACAGCTGCACTCCATCGGCATTGTGGAGAGATGGATGAGCTCCAGGCAATTGGAGCTAGCCCACCATAAGACTGGGATTACGGTGGTGAATATTTGGAAATTGGAGCAACATGCGACGATAAGCTGTCCTTTGTCATTCACGTCGATTACGCCTGCAAGAAAGCCTCCATGGCTATATCGGCATTATTCCGCAAATTGAATAGAATTAAAAATAGCCCTCCGCCTTATTTCAACCGCTTCTATTCAATTTTTACAGCCTGCCGTACTCTAATGGAACTATCAATACTTTCTCTTCATATCTTTGGTTCAGGCAGAAATTGCTGTCCAATCCTTAGGGTCTCATGTTGATAAGAAGATATTGCCTTCAAATAATTATAAATGGATTCCTCCATTGCCGATGAATACCCAGCAAACATCGGTGTTGAATTAGAGCTTGTTCAAGCAAATTTGGAGAAGCTATTCAGCTGTTTCTAGAATAGCTGAATAACTTCTTCAAATTTGTTTGAACAAGCTCTAATTCAACACCGATGTTTGTTGGGTATTATCCATCACATTTTGTGAGAAGCTTCAGCAGTTCAAATCAGTCCAAACCGACTCTCAAGCGCAATTAAAAAATACCATGTCTTCCCAATGAAACCACTATCACATTTAAATCAGTACATATTGGCCTCGAACGTTTTAAATAACCATGCCTTCCCAAATCATCACCTTTTGAGAGTTGCCCCAACGTGTTTATTGTTGATATAAATAGGCTTTGAAGGGTTCTTGAATCCTTTTCATAATGAAAAAAACATCACCACAATCCGTCTGCGGTTTGAATTGCATCCTTACCGTTGGTTCAAATCGGCCATAATATATAAATATATATTTATGCATCTCCTTAACACCAACTAAACGGAGAATAATCTCAAAACACATAAACAGAAGTTCAGCGTTTCGTTTACAAAAAAAACAACCCTGCTGCCAACCGAACCCTTTTATCCAATATCGCAGTCAATTCCCGTGGAAGTACACAGGCTTCTTCGCCTTCCTACAAAGCGAGTATCACGGCAACACATTCCTACCCTTTCCTTGTTTGACTTGCATGCAGGGATGTCATATTCACAGACATGTCTGTAAATTTGCAGACTTTTCATTTTTATTGCAGACGTTTTCAACGACGCAGACATTTAGCAGACATTTTATTTATGTTGCAGACTTTTACAGACATTTGAACTATTTCGGGTTTGAGGTTTGAGAGGTTTTGAAGTTCTTCCCAGAAATTCAAGATTCAACTTCCCAGAAATTCCCAGAAAAAAAAACTTCCCCAAAATTCAGATGGCAGCTAACCAAGAACGGCACTACCTATGATTTCTCAAAAAATCTGGAAAAAAAATCCTCAGGACGATGCGTCATAGAAGTTGAGGAAAGAACTTCTCTCAAGTTCGGGAAATAACTTCCCAGAAGTTTTGGAAGAAACTTCTCGAAATGTTAGTTGGAACTTCCTGGAAGTGCTTGGCAGCTTTTCCAAAGCTTCAGAATAAGGATTTCCAAAATTCTTCAGGGAGAAAAGAATGAAACTTTCCAGGAGCATGAGGGGTACTTTTTTTCTAATTTGAGCACAAATTTCCCAATGGTTCCGGATCAAACTTCCCCAAAGTCTCTGGAGAAAACTTCCCAACAGTTCATTAGAGGACTTCTCAGCAGTCCAGGAAGAAACTTCAGGAACAAATTTAAGGGAATTTTCCTAGAAATTTTCGAGACGGCTTTCCCAAAGTTTCAATAAAATGTTCCTCGCAATTCAGGATGGGAACTATCAGAAGTTTGGAAAGAATAAGCTCAAAAACAAAACTTTCCTCGAATTTCCGGAAAAAATTTCCCAGAGAGGGCATTACCTGTAGGATCAAGGAGGAATTTTTCGAAAAATTCAGTATAGATCTCCTCAGATGTTTACACGAAGACTTTTCAGAAGTTCCGAAGAGACCAAAAGTTTAGTTGGAACTACCCAGAAGTGCCTAGCGAGCTTCCCTAAAGTTCAGAATCGAACATTCCAGCATTTTCAGAATGAGAACTTCTCGAAGTTCAGGAGATCTCAGAAGTTCAGGTAGAAACTTTCCAGAAGCATAAGGAGCACTTTCTCGTAGTTCAAGCAGGAATTTATCAGAAATTCAGGAACAAACTTTCCCGAAGTTCAAGAAATACTCTTCTGAAGTTCAGAAGAGAACATCTCGGATGTCGAGAAAATAAGTTCTCAGAAGTTCCGGAAGAAACTCCTAACAAATTTAAGAAGATTTTCCAAGAAACTCTACTGGAGAAATTCTGAGAGTACTTTCCCAAAGTTTTGCAGAAATTTTCCTCGTTGTTCAGGATAGGACTTATTAGAAGTTTAGAAAGTAACTATGTTCAGGAAAAAACTTACCAAATGTTTCTGGAAGGCAAGGTCTGGTTCTTAAATGTGAATTTCGAAGAAAATAAAGAGTGACTGCCTTAGAAGTTTTTGAGGAATTTTATGTGAAGTTCAGTGGGAAACTTCCCAGAATTTTGGCAAAGAGCCTTGCAGAAGATCAGGAGAGAGCTTATCACTGACTAACCGAAGAAGCAGTCTATACAAAAATCATTCATATGACCAAAATGTTATTCATCACTCATGACACCATATTTAAATATGGTACCAAACATCTGCCCAACTGTTCGCATCATACTATGAGGGATACACACTCATGCAGGATTTACAATTCTTACTTTGCATCTCACCTCGTTTGGACGATTTAATCAGTAAGAAAATTTATCTGAAGTTTAGCTGAGAATTTATAAAAAACCAAGAATTGTATCAATACATCCAAGTTTTCGAGAATGGATACAAAGTATAAATGAATTTCTGTCTGTTTGTATGTCTCTTTGTCTGAACCTTATAGACTCGAGCATTTGAATTCAACATTATAATTTATGTCACTGAAAAATTGACCCTGTTCTTTATTGAAATTCAATGGTTATTGTTGAACTAATACGAAAGTCTGTTGAATTTATGAAATGAATACTTAAATTTTATTTAAAATACAAAACTGGAAAGAACGTTACAGAAGAAAAAAAAACCTATATAAAATTGTGTTATCTGTGCAAATGCTTCAAACTTCAGTGTCACTTTGAAAATATAAAACAATAGTGTAAGGTTGCATACAATCCAAGAAATAGATACAAAAATGTTTACATAATCACACATGTAGCGAAAAAGACATAACTCGCTCTCCAACTACGTAATTTCGTTGAAAGAAGTCTAATTGTGTAGAAAAAAATTTACAGACTTTTATAAACATTCCCAGACTTTTCACATTTTTATCACAGACATTTGAAAAAAATATCTGGCATCCCTGCTTGCATGCGGGCGGACTCGACACCAGTATTCTGGCCTTAGTTTGGGATTACCAGTGTCCTTGGGTAAGAAAGTGACCCCGTTGGCTTCATACCACTCCAGGATAACATTTGAATAGTTGGACGAAGCTAGATCCGGTCAAAAAATTCTTCCCACTCCTTGAGGTAGATCTCCCCGTTAACAGTCCTGGTCAGTCTTGATTAAAGTCATGCTCGTTAGATTCAAAACCGTGGGTTTTCAGGCAACATAACATTGACTACCTATAAGTTCCATGCAAAAATCAAATGATAACTCATGACAACAAACGTAACCAGAAGAATGAAACTTCAATTTTCAAATTGCGTACTCCGTTTGCCACATGAGCAGATAGCTTGGCAAATCATGTATTTCTTGCCAAACTTTGAAAGTTTCTGCTTCCTCCGAAAGTTTCTGATTTCCTCCGGAACATCAAACTTGAGCTTGGCGGTGAAGAACAGTAGCCTCGGAAGCTGTCGGAAGTCAGCCTTGAGGAAGGTCTTATCATCTATGGTGAGACAATGAGGCTTCAGTTTCCGGGCCCGTGACTTTCCCACCGTATTGTATTAACGTATTAACGCACTTTGTACGTATCCCGGTTCTTGGCTCTCTGAACGAAAGACTTGGACAGATTCAACTTTTTAGCCACATCCCTGACCGAAGCATTGGGATTCCGCTTAAACGCTTTCTCGTCACGCTTGGGATCCTGATCACTAATAGAACATCCATTCTTACAGCATTTCTCCTTCCGTTAGATGCTAGTACGATGCTTTTAGTAACGTTTTACCACATGACTCAACGTTGACTGCACGATTCCGAGTTGCTTTTCTATGTCCCTATGAGAAAGTTGAGGATTTTCCAGGTGCTTGCGCAAAATCAATTCGCAACGTTGTTTTGGGTGACGCCATTTTTTCGCTATTTTTAAAAAACTGACAGCGATAAAAATACAACAAAAACACTCTAAACTATTTCTTCCCAAATATTCAAGAGAAAATACCCAATGGATAATTTTCTACGGCGTTGTTTCCGTAATGCAATTCGATGTGGGACACCGTTTAATCATAGCAAATAGCAAAATAATGACGTTCCGAAGGCGTGGGTGTTTTCAAATCGTTTGATTAAATTTCCGCTAACTCTGGAAAACTCTCTCGACTGCTTGTTTAACCACTTGTTGAAGCAACATTTAAAGCACTTTGAAGTCAGGCCCCGGCTTGTTGTTTATGTTACAAATCTTGAAGAAAGTAGCCGCTCGCTGCTGTTTTGTAGAATTTGTGTTGTCAAGCAAAGTTTCGGCTTGTCGACGTTGTCTGGTTAAAACTCAACATACCTTATTCTATCACAACCTTTGAAGCTGATCCAAGTACCGAGTTCCCTCTTAGTCTTTGTTTTGCCATCGAGGTCTTCGCTAGTTGTTCCGTTCTGCGTAATTCTTTCGGGTATTTTCTTCGACTGTGTTTTATTTCTAACTGACCGTTGAGCACAGCGCTGCGTTGCAAGCTTATTGATTGCTTGCCTTCTATTTGATCGATCCACCTTGCTCGTTGCGCGCCCCGTCGGTTCGTTTTCGAGAACCATTTTAACTGGGCTGTCTTCCGACATTTTCACGACATGCCCAGCTCATCGTAGTCGACCGATTTTAGCGATGTGTACGATGCGAGGTCCTCCCAGCAACTAATGCAACTCGTGGTTCATTCGCCTCCTCCACCTTCCGTCTTCCATCTACACTCCACCGTAGATCGTACGCATCACATCCGGTCGAAGATACCAAGGACGCGTTGGACCTCCACTAGCAATGTCCATGTTTCGTGGCCGTAGAGAACTACCGGTCTAATTAATGTTTTGTAGATGGTCAACTTTGTAGTTCGGCGAACTTTGTTCGATCTTAGCGTCCTTCGGAGTCCCAAGTAGGCACGATTGCCAGCCATAATACGCCTTTGTATCTTTTTGCTGGTGTCGTTATCGGCGGTCACAAATGAGCTCAGATACACGAATTCGTCTACTACCTCGCTTTCATCACCATCGATCTGAACTCGTGGTAGGAGGCTAACATTGTCTTCTCGTGAGCCTCTTCCCTTCATGTTATTTGTCATTCTATTCGGTCCATGGCTGCACCTCGCCAGCTTCGCTGTCCGCGAAGGGTCCTTTACATGATCGATCCACCTTAGGCCCGTCGGTTCACTTTCGAGAATCATTTTAACTGGGCTGTCGTCCGACATTCTTTCAAAACTGACGGTGCAAATAAAATAATCGTTGATAAGTTTACATAAATCGAATAGTAATAACAGTGTGGTAATTCAATAGATTATTTATACATGGCATTCGACAAACCAATACTAGAGCGTTTTCTGTAAGTTTCCGACTAGAAGAAAACGCTGTGAAAATATCATCAAAATCACTCTACTCTCATGATTATGGAACATTACTTGACTGACACAAATCGTACATTCTAAATCTTGTGTAATTCCAACCTTTCATATTCATAATTTACATTCAGTCCTTGTGAGCGAATCAAAAACAAAATGTTGTGTTGAATCGGTGCGGTGCTTGGCAATGATTAATACGGTGCAAGAGGCTTACCAAATATCATCAATCTTACTCATTTCGTTACTCACTTTTGTACAGTGTGTTGTGGCATTAACAAACTTAACGTATTGGCGAAAAAAAAAAACCAAACATCATTAAGCTATAATAATGGTTAATGTTTCTACGATAGACCCACCAACGCAAGTTTCTGTACCAGAAAATTCAGCACCGAGTCCAAGCCCGGTCGTTTCCCCCGGTGCCACACATAGCAGTGCTAACGGGGCTACAACGAGATCATTCAGCGTTGGTGAGCTGGTCTGGGGAGCAGTCCGTGGTTTTCCGGCTTGGCCAGGCAAAGTGATAGATTCTCCGGATGATGGCCGTACGATCCCCGTGGATTGCGTTTGGGTCCGTTGGTTCGGTGGCCGTCCAAATGCGGAAATGGTCGCCGTTAACGGGTTGAAAACCTTGTCCGAAGGCCTCGAAGCTCATCACCGAGCACAGAAGGATGCCAGAAAGTGAGAATAAAGTAGCTTTAAGATTGGCAGGACATTACCAGTAGATTTAGATATACAATTAGTCAAATTAGTTGCCCAGTACTTGAACTTCTTTAAGCCTTGTGTTTGAATTTTGACATATCTATTAGTTGACATTAGTAGTTGTTGCCTTTCAATAAAACAGGAAAAGCTAAAGAATTAGCATATATCGAAACTGCCAGACTCAATAGTTACGAAAAGAGGACAATTCAAACGATCATCAACAAAAAGGAAAAACATCTGCATGGAAAATCGCAAACAACCCTCTCCGGTTTACCTGATCCCCTGAAACGTGTATCCGTCCCTTCGATAACGACATTACGCAAAAGCTGAAACCACGACTTAGGGAATTTGGGTTGGATTTAGTTTTCTCTAGTAAGCACAATCAATTGGTATCAATGTTAGACTTCACTAAAGATTCAGTAGACAGGGGTATTCAAAATGAAGGGCAGCAAAATATATGTAGCTCAAACAAAGAGAATTTTGGCAACAAAGTTCAAAAAGCATCTAGCGGAGGTGGCAAAGGCCGTCAAAACAGAATGAGAAAGCAATTTCCCATAACTTCAAATCGACAGTTACAGAACACATCTTCACGGAAAATCACGACATATCGACGAATGACATCACAATCTTACGAACTACCTCTACATCCTGGCAATTAGACGTCCGGGAAAGCTCAGAAATAAACAACCAACAAAACACAAACCTAATAAACAATGACCAAGGCAACGGTAACACATGGCTCTTCAAATTAGTACCTTATAATTAGGTTAGGTATAGGGAAAAGGCGAGGTAGATATGAAGTTTATTTGTTTTTGACTCAGGATAGGTTAGGTAAAAAATGTTAGCTGTAACGTTTGCATTTAAAAAAATGGACAAGCTAAGACAGATAATTGCTTTTGATAAATTTCACATGGGAGGTGATTATTTAAGCTTGCTTGTAAAAAAAATCTACGCCCTTGCGAGTGGCCCACCGGCAGTTAGCCGAAACATTTCCCCGTTCACGGTCAGTCCGGAGCGAAAGCTGCATCCTTTGGAGCTTCTTGTCGCTCAGGGCCGTCGGCCGTCCGGAACCGGGCTGTCTTTCGATGCTCTGATTGTTGTCTAATAGTGCCAAGATGTTGTAGGTGCTGGAACAAGCGTATCCGGCGTTCACATAGCGCCGCACGATGTCCGCTTTCGAAGTGGCGCGCTGCCGTTCTTTGAACGCGCACAATACTGAACGGAGTTCCCGAGCAAACGATTATACCAAATTGATAACAAGTTTTAAAACCAGGTTATCATATTATCATTGAGGCTGAAAAAATAGGCAAAATAACAGAACGAATAACAAAAAAAATACTCGTTGAATATCATAATAATAACTTATTTTGTTCTCAATGCGAACAATTTGATAACAAATCCTGTATTGTAAGCAAATTTATTGAAATAGTTTCATATTATGTTATCAATTTGATATCAAATTCTCATGCTAATAACTGAAAAAAAATGTTTGATTAAAAGCAAAATTTCTTGTTCAAATGTGCTGGAAATATGTATAGTTTTACAATTCCACTTATGACGTTCATAAAAAATAGTGTGTTCAAAATGATAACATATGAAAACAAAATTTGCCAATGGTGATAACTCTGTAATGCGATAATAGCGGAAATCAAAACGATAACTGGGATAACAGAACTTGTTTCTTAAATGATATCAGCTTGTTATTTTCCTTTGCTAGGGTTGGTTCACTGTTTTGTCGTCACGGTTAGAGTTCGACTGATAGAGCTGTCAAATTTTGTCTACTCACTCATGGGTTACTATGATTCATGCAGTATGGGTAGTTTCGTCAGTACGACTCATGCAAATTCGACAATGTTTTTTAAATGCGAACGTTAGGTAACAGTTTTTGTATTTGGAAGATTGTATACATACGGCAGACGGCGAAGGATTTCAGCCGAGTTATTAGTACACGACAATGAAGAAGTCTGCACATTGTAGACTCAATACACGTATCTGTCAAGATTAGCAATAAAAGTAGTTGGACTTAAATGGCAAATACTAATTTTTCTTCTCATTTCTATTATTATAACGTGTTTAATTTTAATGTATCCCGTGAGGTTGATAAGTGTTCCGAAGATGTATGTGTCAATTGTTGTATGTAATTCAGTTTTATCTCATTGTCATTGGGATAAACATTTCTATCTGTTGACGAATCTATAAATCAGCGCCAACATTAGATTAGGGCGAATCTGCTTTTAAAAACAATGGTTTTCGAAGTCATTATCTCTTAAACACAAGGTCACATATTCAAATTAAGCACTCTTTAAGGAAGAGGAGCTTTATCTCCATCCGCTGATATATTCAATTTGAAGGAATTGTATTCAACTTCCAATAAATAAGCAGACAAAGTGTTTGTTTACAAAAGCAGATTCAAATATTGGCGCTGAAATAAGTAAATAAATTGTAAACAAACACCTACTTTCGAGGACTGACATTGATGTGGAAGTATATCATTAAATACATCACATCCTACTTGTTTGTGCAGAACGAAAACAATGAACTCAAAAAGGTCGTAATTTCCAGCGTTTGCCAAAAAGGCTATGAACTCTCACTACACCTGTGTTTGAAGGTGCATCCCTTATCGGATATATTGGGGCATTCTAAATAGATGGTTTCTATAAAATAAAATCATCGTGTTTCCCGATTTTCCTCACCAGCATTGTATGTTATATTTCCACGTTTCCCGGTATCAAATCAATTGAGGTTTAGCGTGTTTTCGCTGAGAACAATATTCTGTTCTGATTATACCAACCGTATATTCATCGAGCAAAACAACGAACGACGGTGGTATGATGAGCACAATGAATGAAAAAAAAAACGCTTTTAATACAAATTTCCTTTTAATGAGTTGGTGGCTATTCACCACTTCTGAAAAGTTTCGTTTCAGAAAACTTTTTCTTATTCAAGTCAAACTATAAGATGAGTCGCTGGTTGGTGTATAAATTTGGTTACCGTATTTTAATGAATGATGTGGCTCACCAGCATAAGCCATTTTTTTTATCTTCTCCTTGCATTCTGGCGCCTAGCTTTCAATGAGAAGAAGCGTTTGGATAAATGAAAAAGTGAAAACTTTTCCGGCTGTGCTTTATGTGCTCATTGAATTTTAAATTTAGCAACGCCTCTCGTTGTGCTGATTCCAATTGTTTCCACCAACCGGTAAGCGAATGCTGAGTAAGAGTAGTTCAGACATCCATCCTTGGCGTCTCGTTTCATGTTCTGGAACCGGTCGACTCTTGATAGCGAAAAGAGAGGCATCTTCATTCCATTGATGTCATTTTGTTCAGACTTTAACGAGTCAGGTAAGGGCAACAAAGAGCTCTGAACTACCTGTGCTCTTGGCTAAAAGCAAGGATGAGGGCCTTGCTATCTGTCAGTCTTTTTTCCTCCCTGTCAATCAAACGCGAATTGGCATCCCACCCTCCGCCGACCCCACTTTTTCGTTCAGGCTGTTTGGGTCTGTTTCGGGGTCTGGCAGGTATACTGAAGTGAAGAGGGATCCATCCGGGCGACGAGAATCCGACCATGAACAATACCGTTGAGACTGAATGTCAATCATTATTAGCTGTGTGCGCTGTGAATCGTTAATCTGGTTTCCGTTCAAGTACTTTAATAAACCTGATTTGGGGGGGGGGGGCTGAAGTTTGTTATTCAATATAGGTGAGACAGTAGCATACTCATGGAAGAATAACTGTTTGAGGCTAATTTACGAAAAAATCGAAGTTCACAATGTTCTGAAAAATATGGTACAGTGAAAATCGTCTTCAAGCAACAAGTCAAAGATCCTACTTTTACCCTTTCAGAAGTAGGTAGTTGATGTTTTTCGCAAGTTCGCCTAATTCACATAACCTTAGATCTTTCTGTGCATAATATGCATAAAATTTATTAACTAATATTTTCAGGGACTTTATGCAAGATATTCAAAAGTAAACCGTTATTGGGGGAGGTAGCTCATCAAATCTTCCGGTCCGACGATTGCCTGTCGATTGAGCGGACTGGAGATAATGAAATCATTGAGTATAGGACCAAGTCTCTCCAGGGTTGTGCTAAAATGATGAGCTTCGAAATCAATAGAAATATAAAGTTATCAGAAAGCACGAATTGCATCTAAGGCTTTAATTTCATCAAATCCATCAATCGTAGCTTTAAATGGATTAGCATAGATTGCCTTCTTTAGAAGGTTCAACTTGCATGATGCCGATATTATTAGTTAGTTCCAGTATTAAAATAGTTTGTAGAATGTAGTTGAACAAATTGAAAGTTAAGAAAAGTCGAGTTTTTGTGAGAAAATGAAAGACAACTGAATCTGTTGCTCAATTTGTTTTCGTTGCTTTTCGGTGTTAAAATCGTTCGGAACTCACCTTAACCGGTGTTAAGTTGAGCGTGAATTTGTCCGCTAGTGTTTTCGTAATGTTTAAGTGAAAATTGACCAGATTTTGTGAGTTGCCAGTGACACGATTGCAGTTTAGTAATTGTTTAAGTAACAGTAGACTTTTCCATGTAATTTTAACGTAGGACTACCTTTGCTCCTATACAAATCTCCATCTGAACAGGTTAAAAATATGTCCCTATCCGGGTCCTCAAAAACGGGTAACAAATGGTTCAATTGTCTTATTCTTTTTATTTCATTGACTATCATCCCATGATATAATCAGAAATAGCCACACCCCTCAGCGACGAAATTATTTTGCTTTGTTGCCGGTGTCTGATTTTATAACTGAGACCCGTCGCGGCCAACTGCTCCAAGCAAGCGGTTACGGTACTACGATAAGAAACTGTTAAACTAACTTGGCGGCGAGAGCAATTCATCTCAACACAAAACATGAAGGCTCGGGGAACACTCATCAGAACAACCACGAATCCGTCATCCAAAATGAACAGGAGCTCAGCTCGGACCACTCTTCGGCTCTTCGGCCCATCGGCACCCTTTCACCAGGCGCAATTTTCACCGATTCAACTGGGAACTGTTTCAGCGATGCGTCGATGACTCTGTCGATTTCGATTCGCTCCCCGAGACGCCCGAAAACATCGGCCGACAACTGCGTACCATCGACGAAGCAATCTCCCGGGCCCGACAGCAGATTCTCCACTGGCTGGGACCAGGCTTTCCATTCAGACCAAAACTGGTGTGGACCTAGCTGTACACAAAAGTTGTCTCCATTGTAATCGGTCCATGACTGTACCTCGCCAGCCTCGCTATCTGCGGAGAGTCCGCAGGTCGCCTTCTACTTAATCGATCCACCGTGCTCGTTACGCGCCTCTCTTTTATGTATCCGTCGGTTCGTTTTCGAGAACCATTTAAACAGGGCTGTCGTACGACATGCCCAACCCATAGCGTAGTCAACCGATTTTTGCGATGTGTATGATGGCAGGTTGTCCCAGCAACTGATGCAATTCGTGGTCCATTCGCCACCTCCACGTTCCGTCTTCCATCTACACTCTACCGTAGATCGTACGCAGCATTTTTCGTTCAAAGACACTAAGGGCGTGTTGGTCCTCCACTAGCAATGTCCATGTTTCGTGGCCGTAGAGAACTACCGGTCTAATTAATGTCTTTTAGATGGTCAAGTTAGTAGTTCGGCGAACTTTGTTCGATCTTAGTGTCCTTCGGAGTCAGAAGTAGGCACGATTGCCAGCCATAATGCGCCTATGTATCTCTCTGCTGGTGTCGGTATTAGCGGTCAGCCAATGAGCCCAAATACACGAATTCGTTCACTACCTCGATTTCATCACCGTCGATCTGAACTCGTGGTAGGAGGCTAACATTTTTGTCTCATGAGCCTCATGCCTTCATGTATTTTGTTTACAACGCATTAAATACAAGCCCAACCCTTCCAGCTTCAGCCTTAAGTCTGATGTACGTGTCCACCATCGTCTCAAAGATACGTGCTACGATGTCAACGTCGTCGGCGAAGCCAAATTGTTGGACAGACTTCGTGAAGATCGTGCCAATCGTGTCTATCCCAGCTCTTCAAATCACACCCTCCAGTGCAATGTTAAAAAACAAACGCCACAATCCATCACCTTGCCGTAACCCTCTCCGAGATTCGAAGGGCCTCGAAAGTGAAAATCCATATTCATGCATAATCTGCCATACCTGGTCTCGATTGATTGTATCATAAGCTGATTTTAAATCGATGAAAAGATGGTGTGTGGGCATGTTATATTTGCGACATTTCTGCAGCACTTGCCGAATCGTGAAAATCTGGTCTGTAGTAGGTGCCCCCCGCTTGGTATTGCCCCGCAAACTCCTTTGCAATTGGTGATATGTGGTGGCATAAAATTTTGGAGAGCAACTTGTAGGCGGCGCTCAGTAGCGTGATTGTACGATAATTCCAGATCAACTTGTTTCCCTTTTTATAGATGGGACCCACTATTCCTTCCATCCAATCCTCCCGTAAACATTCCTCCTCCAAAATCTTGGTAATTACCCAGTGCAACACATACGGTGGTGCTTCACCACCGTATTTTAATAGTTCGCTTGGGAGTTGGTCTACTTCAGCAGCTCTGTTGTTTTACAACCGACAAATTTCCTCCTCAACTTCCTGAAGGGTTTGAGTCGGGACCCTGTCATCTTCTGCGCGTGTTCCTAGATTTATTACCGCGTCACTTTCGTTCGGTGTAACATTGCCGTCCAGGTGCTTGTCGAAGTACTGCTTCCACCTTTTAACTGCCTCACACTCTCCTGTGAGAAGGTTGCCTTCCAGGTTTCTGCACATATCTGCTTGTGGTACGTAGCCTTTGCGTGAGCTGTTCAACTTCTCGTAGTATTTGCGTGTGTCGTTAGCACGGTACAGTGCTTCCATTGCTTCGCGGTCTCCATCTGGCGGTTTTTCCTTTGAAGTATAGAATTTTGCCTGTTCTGTGCCTTTGTATACCGTTCCACATTCGCTCTCGTGCGGTGTTGCAGCATTCTCGCCCGCGCTGCATTCTTCTCCTCAACAAACTGCTTGCATTCGCCGTCAAACCAGACATATTTTCGATTCGGTGCAGAAGACTGGGTGGGTCAACCCACTGCATAACAAGCCACTTTCTAGCAACAACCAACTAAATCATCGCCTGTTTGACCAAAGGCTGCTCACCAATGCGCCATCCACATTGCTTCCCTGGTAGCACATTTGTTGCCATTCGGTTGAGATAACGTAAATATTACTTGCTGAGTCATAATCAAGTTACTACAACTAATTATGACCGTATTGTGCTACTTGGGTTGCCAGTAACCTAATATAGTTAATCCACTATGTACAACTAGGAACTAGGGGTCGGTCAGCCATGTTGCAGTTCGGCTCGAATTAACTGTTACTATTTAGTTTGTTGGTTGATCAAGGTGATTGGCCATTTACTCCGGAACGCGACATTTAAAGCAATATCATGATGAGGAGCCTGTGGCGTGGTAATGGAAATTTTGATAATTGCAAGAGAAACTTCAATTAAACAAACTTTTCAGTTGGGCAAATTAATGTGTTCGTCCTGAGAAGGACGGATTTCAGTTGTTGACGGGAGATGGGTTCATTCGCGATTGTATTTAGGCTTGCTTATTCGTTTCCTTGGGCAACAGGTCGGTCTGAAAAGGACACCTCCCAGTGAAATTGTCACACTGGAGAGAAGTTTCTTCAGCTCCTCGTCGTTGCGGATGGCCTGCTGAAAGTGATGTGGACTTCAGCCGCGAGATATTCCATTACCACAGCGATGTAGACGGGGGCACCGGCACCAACGTGGTCGGTGTAGTGCCCTTCCGAAGCAGACGGTGAATGCGACCGACTGGGAACTTCAATCTGACGCGATTCGAGCGAGACTTTGCCTTTCCATTAACCTTTCCTTCTTTGCCACGGCCAGACATGTTGCTAGGCAGTAGAGTGTGGACGATTTGACGGTGCGCAGCCGAGCGCTGATATAATATATTCAAAATCCCCTAAAGGTTGAGAGGGACTTTAACCCTTCGGGTCATTCGTCCCTAAAAAATCAGTGGGGTTGTGTACAAGACACGACCGGTTGACGTAGACTACGTTAAACCAAGTGATGCATTATATTGTCAGGGAAATTCTGTGTGGCTATTATTAGCGTTAAAAGGGTTTCAATTATTCGTGCCGGTCGCTTACCCTTACCGAAAGAAGCAGTTTAAGTCACAATATGACGGGTGCGGCTCTTATGGGACATTTGACCAGCGTTTTGAATCCAGTATGTAAGAAAATTCTATTGTATGCTCTTGAGATATTATTTGGTGGCCCTGAAAGGGCCGTTTGGTTTTATGAAGTCAGTGCGTGGGAAAATTCTTTTGTACACTCTTTATAACTCTTTGGTGGCCCTGAAAAGGGCCGTTTGGTTTTATGAAGTCAGTGCGTGGGAAAATTCTCTTGAACACTCTTTATAATCTCTTTGGTGGCCCTGAAAAGGGCCTTTTGGTTTAAATGATGACACAGCCACGGTTGCACGTTTTACGATGGACTATCTTTAAGGCCTAGAAGATAGTTAAGGATCTGTTAGGGAATATAAAATTATTAAATTAATGATAATTTTGCTCATCTTTATAATCATAATCGCTTGACATTACTTAATGTTTATTCGTCGAAAATCAAAATCGTTGGACGGTGGTTCAAGAAAAATGCATAATATTGCTGACATTGCAAACGGAGGTCACGAACGAAGGTTAAAGCGGCAGAATCTTCATCACGACTAGTTGTTTAATCACAGTTCAAAGCCAAGTCGAGATAAAGGTACTTCTTCATGAAATCAAAGAAGGGAAGTTTCTCTGACTTTGGAACAGTGATGTTAAAATTGCCAGTCACAATAACTGGCATACCTTTTCTGATTGTGAGACCTGGCAAAATCATATAAAAAGTGTTGAACAATATATCAAACAAACAAACGAACAAAGAAATCTAATTCTAAATCATACCTGGTGAAATGAAAATCGATAAGAGCAACGTCGCTGTGTCTCGTATAACTAGCTCTGAAGCACAGATATCGCCATATTGATCGGCTACTCCCAGTTGCTCATCGTAAGATGCGCAAAGTTTCTCGATGATGTGCGGTCTTGTGGTGAAGGGGCCGTACACCTTTATATATGGCCACTCATCCAACACTCACGCTATCACGCATTGCCTGACCAATGCAATCGAAGCCGGTGATTTCGACTGCAGCACCATCCTCCTGACAAGTTTCACTTACAGCAATAAAGTCCGCTCCTGTTAGTGAACTATCGGCTGAAACGTCTGCTGCATGTGCGCTGAGATTCTCAATTTCTATGCTCATAAGCGGCGGTTGTGAATCGTTTCAACTACTTTCACGATATCCAAGATTTCTGTTGAACATCGAAAACGGAAATTTAAAGAAATCTTTAGATATATTCCAAACCCAATAATAACAAAAAAGTTTTCTTCCTAGAGGTAGGACTCTATCCAACGCGAATCGTTAACACAACAGAACAACTGTTTATAACACTACTAATTGGAATTTACAGAGAATGTTGATTCGGAATATTATGTTCGACATCAAAAATGGTGTCCGTGATAGGGAATTTGTGTGATTTAGTTATGCGACGAAGGGAAAACAAGTTTTGCTAATACCACTGGCTGCCAATCGACAATTTGAAACGAAAATCCCAATCAAACAAACTCTCAAGCTGAGAATTTTAAATTGACAGTAGCAAAGATGGATTTGTATCTGGTAGCATTTATTGATTCATCGCGGGTTGCGCCAACCAGCCAAAATTTTCCCGACAGCTCGCCCTCCATGCAGGCGTTTTTGCAGTTGCGAATTGGCACTATATTAGGCGCACAAACCAAACGAAATAAAAGTTTGATTCTTTTTAAACAACTCTTTTGATTTAATTGGTTGTCCTCAAAAGGACAGATTATCAATTAATGGATAGCGCCAACCAGCTGGGTAAAATTTTTACCGACGGCACCGAACTTAATTCAAGATTAGTTCATTCTTGAATAATCAACTCTTTTATTTGAATTAATTGTCCTTAAAAGGACAGATTATTTCCACCTTCTGCTGACTGCTACTCGCCCCCAAGGACGCTTTCCCCAAACAGCAGAGTTTTCGAAGTCGCGACGAAACAATCGCCACGATGAGGTAAGATGGCGGCTTGCACAAAACCGACGCGATTGTACGCCCTCATAATCCGCCATTTTACCTCATCGCGATGATCGCTGTTTGAGAGCCTTGCTACTTTCCACCACCAGCTGCCTCTGCACCAGCTCCGCTGCCGTACAAATGAAGGCTCCACCAAACTGCAGCAATTTTTAGCCACCGCGGCAGCCGTCGCGGTGGAAAATCGCCGCTGTGAGATTACATGGCGGCTTATGGGAGCGCACAAACCAACGCGATTAAAATACGCATCGCGTTGGTTTGTGCGCTCCGATAAGCCGCCATGTAATCTCACAGCGGCGATTTTCACCGCGATTTGCCGCGGTGGCTAAAATTGCTGCAGTTTGGTGGAGCCTTCATTAGTACGGCAGCGGAGCTGGTGCAGAGGCAGCTGGTGGTGGAAAGTAGCAAGCCTCTCCCAAACAGAGATCGTCGCGATGAAGCAAAATGGCGGATTAAGAGGGCGCACAATCGCGTCGAATTTGTGCAAGCCGCCATCTTACCTCTTCGTGGCGATTGTTTCGCCGCAACTTCGAGAACGCTGCGGTTTGGTGGAGCCTGAAGCAGCTCCTGCGACCAGCTCCTGCGACCTGCTCTCTGCGACCAGCTTCCTGCGACCAGCTCTCTGCGACCAGCTCCTGCGTCTAGCTCACTGCGACCAGCTACCAGCGCTCCCTCCGCACAGCTTCAATGCTGCCAAACGACTGAAGCAAAATTTTTCCTAAGTGTGCTTTTTATGCCGTTCTCAGCTGCGTGCGAGACGTACATGGAAAGTCGAATGACATGATTGGTTAAAGTCCCTCTCTAACACAAAGAAGAAGAAGATGATGCAAGACGTTCCTTGCTTCGATTTGAAATCTGTGATAGGAAATTTGGTAAATTTACTCTGCAAAATGACATTATAAGACATCACCTTATATTTGCGTTATTTTCAATAGTTTACTATTGATTGAGAAAAATGTTTGACAATTGAATTGGAGCGCGGTAAAATTTCCGACCGATTGATGAAGAAATCATGTAAATCTATCGTGGATTATTTGAGTTATTCGCGTACAAAACGTACGGTTTTTCGTGACGGTCGCAAAATTTTAGATTTTCATTTGACACCCTACCCTTGCCGTAAGACGTAGTTATGCGACGAAGGAAAAACAAGTTTTGCTAATACCACTGGCTGCCAATCGACAATTTGAAACGAAAATCCCAATCAAACAAACTCTCAAGCTGAGAATTTTAAATTGACAGTAGCAAAGATGGATTTGTATCTGGTAGCATTTATTGATTCATCGCGGGTTGCGCCAACCAGCCAAAATTTTCCCGACAGCTCGCCCTCCATGCAGGCGTTTTTGCAGTTGCGAATTGGCACTATATTAGGCGCACAAACCAAACGAAATAAAAGTTTGATTCTTTTTAAACAACTCTTTTGATTTAATTGGTTGTCCTCAAAAGGACAGATTATCAATTAATGGATAGCGCCAACCAGCTGGGTAAAATTTTTACCGACGGCACCGAACTTAATTCAAGATTAGTTCATTCTTGAATAATCAACTCTTTTATTTGAATTAATTGTCCTTAAAAGGACAGATTATTTCCACCTTCTGCTGACTGCTACTCGCCCCCAAGGACGCTTTCCCCAAACAGCAGAGTTTTCGAAGTCGCGACGAAACAATCGCCACGATGAGGTAAGATGGCGGCTTGCACAAAACCGACGCGATTGTACGCCCTCATAATCCGCCATTTTACCTCATCGCGATGATCGCTGTTTGAGAGGCCTTGCTACTTTCCACCACCAGCTGCCTCTGCACCAGCTCCGCTGCCGTACAAATGAAGGCTCCACCAAACTGCAGCAATTTTTAGCCACCGCGGCAGCGAAATCGCGGTGGAAAAATCGCCGCTGTGAGATTACATGGCGGCTTATGGAGCGCACAAACCAACGCGATTAAAATACGCATCGCGTTGGTTTGTGCGCTCCGATAAGCCGCCATGTAATCTCACAGCGGCCACCGCGATTCTGCCGCGGTGGCTAAAAATTGCTGCAGTTTGGTGGAGCCTTCATTAGTACGGCAGCGGAGCTGGTGCAGAGGCAGCTGGTGGTGGAAAGTAGCAAGCCTCTCCCAAACAGAGATCGTCGCGATGAAGCAAAATGGCGGATTAAGAGGGCGCACAATCGCGTCGAATTTGTGCAAGCCGCCATCTTACCTCTTCGTGGCGATTGTTTCGCCGCAACTTCGAGAACGCTGCGGTTTGGTGGAGCCTTGAAGCAGCTCCCTGCGACCAGCTCCTGCGACCTGCTCTCTGCGACCAGCTTCCTGCGACCAGCTCTCTGCGACCAGCTCCTGCGTCTAGCTCACTGCGACCAGCTACCAGCGCTCCCTCCGCACAGCTTCAATGCTGCCAAACGACTGAAGCAAAATTTTTCCTAAGTGTGCTTTTTATGCCGTTCTCAGCTGCGTGCGAGACGTACATGGAAAGTCGAATGACATGATTGGTTAAAGTCCCTCTCTAACACAAAGAAGAAGAAGATGATGCAAGACGTTCCTTGCTTCGATTTGAAATCTGTGATAGGAAATTTAGTAAATTTACTCTGCAAAATGACATTATAAGACATCACCTTATATTTGCGTTATTTTCAATAGTTTACTATTGATTGAGAAAAATGTTTGACAATTGAATTGGAGCGCGGTAAAATTTCCGACCGATTGATGAAGAAATCATGTAAATCTATCGTGGATTATTTGAGTTATTCGCGTACAAAACGTACGGTTTTTCGTGACGGTCGCAAAATTTTAGATTTTCATTTGACACCCTACCCTTGCCGTAAGACGTAGTCTACGTCAAAAACTGAAGCGAATCGCTAAGGTGTACCCCTTATATATCTCTTTCTGATGCATAGGAGACGTTTCTTACTGAAATTTGTAGTCTGTGATAGGAGAATACTGTGCATTTAGTAAATTTAAAAAAAATTAGTTCAAACAACGAAATAAAGACACAATTTAGTAAATAGTGACTCTCGTCATTTGAAAACATTTTCCTACACCAGCACAAGCTCAATCCCCAAACACGCATTCAGTAAGAAGCAGCCGAGCTGAGACTTACTTATGAGCGCTTATCATTGTCAGTATTCACAGCAGCTGAGCCGATGCTCAATTCCGAACGCCCATCACCGTTTTCAAGGGTTATCCTCGCTTTCGCGTCAGTCCGTTCGAAGCTCAATTCCACGCAACTGTCAGATAAACAGCGAGGTTTTAGGGTTTTTCCTCACTGCGCTCGACTGTCGTACCTAACATCCGTCATAATGACTCCAAGCAGTCGGGTCAAAGCCCACTTCTGAGCGCCCATCATCGTCAGTACGCGCAACAGCCGCATCTTCTAATTTGCCGCTTTTTTTGGAAGAGGGAGTTTTAGCTTGCCAAAATAACCCCTTGCATGTTAAGTGATCCATATTTTTTTTCAAAATGGTTGCAACGACTTGTTTAAGTGGTCCAAAATATGTTTCAAAACAACGTCCGACATAAAGCTATGTCCATTTAGAAACCGGAATAATAAAATCATCTGTATCTTGGTAAGGGGTTGACGTACAAATAAGTTTAATACATCAAAACACTGTACTTTGAGAAAAAAAATATCAATACAAAACATTTCTCTTCGCACTTTCTTCTTTATTCCTCCCATGAAACGCTGCACACCTCCGGAGCCAACTTCCGTGGCACATTTGTTCCACATTTTGGTCATCTGAGTCGCGTCCCGAGCCGTTTTCCACTTTTCTTATGCTTCCTCTTCATTACTGCCCAAAATCTCTCGATGGGCCGGAATTGCGGGTAGTTGGGTGGATTTATATTTTAATCAATGAAATCTACATAAACATCGCGGTACCACTGAATGACTTCTCGGCTGTAATGGCAACTCGTCAAATCTGGCCAAAACTTCACGGGACCTTTATGGGCTTTAATGAAAGGTAGTTGATTTTTGAGGCATTCTTCCGTGTGCAGCTTCGAGTCCATCGTCGTATTCGACACGAACACTTTGGTCTTTGCTCCGCAGCTGCATATCTCTTACCAAATCATCAGTTTTTTTTGGCAAATTTGTCCATAAAAGCAAACTTAAACTTCTCAGGAACATCTCTTCGTACCGTTGCCATGAAGAATTTTTGGCCAGCAAGCTGTTCGAACATTTTGGTCCGTAAGTTTTCATCGTCGATGGGCAGGCATTCTTGATACTTGGTACTTGGTACAGCAACAATTTCCCAGCTCGAGTTTTGGTGACGAAAATTTGCTTCGACGTTCTGTTTGGTTGCTTGGTGGCTCGATAAGAACGATATCCTGCTCGCAAACGAATTCTTCGAACGGTACTGCGAGCAGCAGCGTATTTGTGTGTGATTTCATTATCTGATAGTCCAGGGGTTTGCTCTGACGGTTCTCAACACCTTCTGTTCAGCTTGCGGTCATATGTTCCACTACGACGCTTACCTTGCGGCACTCGATCCATGCTCTTTCGCTCCCTGAAACGTTTGAACACATCATATACGGTTGATTTGGCGATTTTCAACGATTTTCCTCTCGGCTTCCATCTGGAATAACTTTTGACTCACTACACGAAACACCGTGAAATTTAAACAAACCGCTGTACAAGAATTCTTTCAGCGGTCACTTTCCGTGCCGCTGCAACACAATATTCCGGATTCTAACTGGACAGAACTTTATGTGTCATCAGGCGGCTCAAAGAAGAAACATATATTTTCTAGTCAGTCCAAACTAAAATAGAAATCGTCTGCAATATTATATAGTATGTATGTTGTATTATCGAGACACTTCAAGTGCACGAACGTTATGTTATATTATTTTGTAAAATTAAAAGTTGTTGAGCGCCATGAAATATCGTTTGATATCATTAAAAGTACACAGATAAAAAGAAACATTGAATTTTCCGCGTTATCTAATGCACATAAAGGGAATGCTAGATTTGGCAGAAAATAATGGGATATTTCATGTAAATATAAGTCAGATAACGCCTTAATCTAGCCTACTGCGTAAAAAATTACAAACATTGGTCAATGGCGCATGAAAGATTGCAAACAATTTCGTTGTTACACCCCCTTTGGCTTGGAATTAAACGAGGGGAAATTTAACGGGCTTGTTAAAATAAATTATTTTTTTTCTGTGTAGGTACTGATGCACATTTATCAAACTCTTTATTTATAAATAACTTTGTTAAATTTTTATCCAAAACCTTGTGCTACCTACTTTGCTTCTTCTATCGGAATTGATTTTTCTAGCACATTTATCATGTATCTACGACGATAAGCAATTTGTCAGTAAATTGAGGGAACACGGTTAATTCAAGCGAAATGTGCTGATTTCACATTTTGTACCGGTGTGCAATCTGCAGACGCTTTATGGTCCAGTATGGGAATGGTGATCTTCTCTTCCGTACACGTCGCAACTGCATGGCTTGGTCACATATCAGAGTAGAAACATTGACCAACGTGGAACCGAGCACCAGGAAGATTCCCATGCAGCTTCATCATGACAGCAATAATGACACATTGCCGTTCTTCTGGCGAGTGGTGACTAAGCGCTGTACCTTTTCACATTTTTTCCGTCTGAACGAGTGTCAATATAGACCAATTTAACGATTTTTAAACAAACGAGAAGCAATTTCTCGTATAAGCGCTTTAAGTGCAGCTACTGAACTGGAATCAACGGTATTTGTAAAATTTAAACAAGGGTAGTTTCTGCAAACATGTGGCAAAAAGAAGATTTTTCCAGCACGAGCCGTAAATTTATTCCATGAGGCTTGTCGAGTTTGATAATTACGATAGTACTGAGAAAAAAGAGTTTGGCAACGAGTTTAATGAAACATTATTTGGCAAATAAGATGCATAATGTATATGAAATTTATTTCGACTATCAATAGCTTTGCGGAAGGTATTCAGTGAAGAAAACTAGAAAGTTATTCCACACTTAGTAGTGTACTGTATGGTACTGCAAGTTCTATATCAAACTATAATTAAGCGCAATTTTAAATATATACATCTATAATTGAAACAAAAATACAATTTTACTATTATCAGTCAGGCATCACTTCAATTATATGCTGATATTTTTATTGATTCAACTCAGATCATCTTCCGTTCTTCTTGCTATAAGAATTTTAGGCAGAACTTAGGGGCCTAACATTGTCGTCTCTTTAACCATTCACCTCACTAGACCAGTAAAGAGTAGTTCAACGGGGCTAGCTTAGCACTGCGTAGCATGTACTTAAAATGATCGTCATATGTTTTTCAAGTGAAATTTATTTTTTATATTATTCTAGTAACGATAACCTGAAAACTTACGAAAACAGAAAACAAAGATGCGCTTTAACAGACGCGTAAAATAGCCCCTCGTTCAACTTTTAGTTAAACATCCAAGTTGTTTGCGATCTTGCATACAAAACACCTGATGTTCGCCTGACCAATATCTCGCTTGAAGTTACATAGAAGATCGCGTAAATCAATTCCAAATTCTGAAATATCGATTGGTGCAAAAAATTTAGCACATGATTTTTTTTGAAAACAGATTGGGTTTCAGGGATACCTACATAAGGAGTGTATCGAATATAAGCTATCCACATACATTTGCGTTGTACGCATGTATTTGTGATGGTTTTTTATGCTCTGAACACTGCATGCTGTGCATTTGACTGTCAGCTTTCTTTTGTTTACTTGTTTGTGCGGTTCAAATTCTGCGTTTTCAAAATGTCGCGTATTGAAAAGGAAGTGAAAATTAAGGTTCTGGACACTAATGGCTAAGTCAGAAGGGTATTACTATGCGAAAATTGGCGAAGCAGTTTGGAATTCATCATGCGAGTGTTAAAACCATAATTAATAAGTTTGGGGAACACTATTCTTTGGATGAGCTACCAGGAAGAGGCAGAAAACCCAATGCTTCCAACTCGAAACTGGAGCAGAATGTGGTATCTCTAATCACGAAGAATAAATCAATGTCAATACGTGATTTGGCCAAAAAAGCAGGAACGAGTGTCGGAATGATCCAGCGTATCAAGAGGCGAAACCACCTGAAGACCTACAAGAAGCAGAAAATCTCGAAAAAAAAGTGCAGAACAGAAGAAGCGAGCAGCAACAAGGGCCCGGAAATTGTATTCGCGTCTTTTGCAGCGTCCGAATGCATGCGTTTTGATGGACGATGAGACCTATGTAAAGGAGGACTCAAAAACCCTTCCAGTTCCACAAGACTTTACTGCAATCGTTGGGGAGGATGTGAGCGATGCGGACAGGTCGATTCAAGTGGAGAAATTCGGTCGAAAGGTACTGGTATGGCAAGCAATTTGTTCCTGTGGTTTGAAGTCAACCATTTTTTACACTACCGGAACTATAAATGCGGAACTCTATCGATATGAGTGTCTCCAGAAGAGATTGTTGCCTTTATATAAGAAGCATAGTACACCTCCACTGTTTTGGCCGGATTTAGCGTCGGCTCACTATGCCAAAACCACTCTCAATTGGCTTGCGGAAAAAGGTATAGATTTCGTCGAGAAAAATATCAATCCACCAAATTGCCCTTAGCTTCGACCCATCGAACGTTACTGAGCAATCGTGAAGAGGGCCTTCAAGAAGACTGGTAAGGCAGCTGGGAACATGCAGGAGTTCAAAAAAATTTAGGCTCAAGCGTCTAAAAAATGCGATGCAACACTTGTCCGGAACTTGATGAAGAGCATTCGATCCAAAGTTCGAAAATTCGTGAAGGAATAACTTAAATTTCATCCGGTCTTCATTATGTTCAAGTTTAACCTCGTACAATAAAGGATCAATTTTTTGTATGAATAAAATATCGGTTTTCAACATAATTTGAAAGAAAGTTTGTGGATAGCTTATTTTCGATACACTCCTTAGTTAAGATACTAACAAATAAATCACACGGATGTTACGTGAATTTTCACTGTACACGTACACTGCCAGCCAATAATATAGACTCACTTCGAAAAGTATAGCAACACACATTTGCATTACCCCCAAAAAGTATCGACTTATCTAAAACGAGGTAAATTCATAATATTATATCCATAATTAAGAGGTGAAAAGGGTGTTTAAAAGCTCTAATGCTTGTTCGCGTCAAAATCTGGATACCCCTTAATACGTTTATCTCTGGAAATACTTCATCAATTCGTGAAATATATCGCAGACTGATGAACGTGTGCCTGTTCATAGTGTAAAATCAATTTTTGGTGATCGAATTTAGATCGAAGCTGGCGTCGAACGGAGAGCAAGTGGGATAAGCTATTGTGTGCGGTCGCAATGAAAATCCGGATCTGTCAGTGAGAAAACTTGCAAAAGGCTTGGTTTTCCTGGAAACTCTGTTCATAACGTTTTTAAATCTTTCGATACATGTTTGAAAACAGGAAGGCTGCGAGCGGAACAAAAACAGATCTCAGAATCCACCAGAAGGACACGAAAGTGAAGCAAATATTGCAGAAGAGACCAGATATTTCGGTACGTACTGTGGCTAGAAAAATAAAAACGTCAATTTTCGTGCATACTTCCAAGGACCAGCAAGGTATGGAATGAAGTCGTTCAAGGTAAAAACTATACCGAAGCGTAATGATAAACAGAGTGTGACGGTTAAACTCGGGCTCGCAAGTTGTATTGAGAATATTTGACGAAGTTTTCCTGCGTGATAATGGACGATGAATCTTATGTGCTGGAAGACTTTGAGCAGCTTCCCGGAATGTTTTATTAAACTGCCGTGCAACGGAACAGCGTAGAGGAGCATTTAAGGCCAAGTTTCCCAAAACAATATTTGGTTTGGCAGGCAATATGCAGCTGTGGTCGAGCAAGCCAAAGCTTCATCGCTACCGGAATGGTAAGGAAATATACCGTGAAGAATGCCTTAAGAAGCGATTGTTACTATTCCTACACAGATGTTTTGGAATGGCATAAAGCGAATGGAGTCCATGTTGTACCGAAAGAGGCGAATGCTCCTAACTGCCAGGAGTTGTGACTTATCGAGTGGTTTTGGGCTCACGTGAAGAGAAAACTCTATCAATGTAAACAACAAGCTACAACTATAGAATAATATCGAAAATCTTGGACAAAAGCAGCTTAATCGGTTGCAGAGAACCCTACACAGATCCTAATGGCTGGAGTAAACTCAACAATTCGTAGTTTCTTCATGCAACCTAGATAAGTTACTAAAATTGGTTTTAAGATGACTAATAATACACAATTAAATGAATTGAAAATGCATCTTCGATTGAACTAACAGCAAATTTGTTTTATTCCAAATATAATCTGTCCTGATTTTGTTCACCATGTTCACAAAGGGCTTCCGAAAGATGGAGTAATGGTTCAGAATTCAGTCACTAGGTGGCGTTAGTACTAGCGGAAAAACAGAGTATTTTCAATGACTTTATATCGTGATTGCGACCAACTGAAAAGATCTTACCTTCAGGAAATTGTTCATACGATCAAGAACATTCGGAAGGTGTAGATTATGTTTCTGAGCTCTGGCGCTACTGGGCATGGAAAGAGAGATCGCTACTGGGCATGGAAGAGTTAGATCGGGTTTATATAATAATCCCGACCACCTAGAAATTCGAACCTTTAGCAACGTTGTTCAGAGGGTCAAGGACTTGAAAGAGAATTTCTGAGCGGCGCTAGTCTGCATTTGATGTTTCAGTTTGATTATGCTGTATCTCGAGAGCCGTACAAATTACGACATTACGTTCTTAAGTAAATTAGTTCTAGTAACCAAGTCCATACGGATGATGATCACAAACGTTCGGAATTCACTCACAACGTGGCGGTAATATGGATATGAGGTTCCAGATTATTTAATGTTTAATCACAAGAGTCTTACTAAAAAGGACATTGCTTTCTTCAGCAAACTTGTGCTTGTACTACCACCCATTGTAGCACGGAAACTAAGTCCGACAGCAATGAGCTCTCCTCTCTGTTAGACTTGATCAAGCTTTAATAACCACTGATTATCCTAATCATGCCATTGTATGAAGGGCCAAAAGGGGTTGGGTGGATTGATAGGCAACATCACTTATACGTATCCACAGGGATATAAAGAATTTCCTTCCAACAACAAGATTGAACAATTGGTCAATAGAGCGAGCTACCTAATATGAGGATGCCCCAATGGGCGGGGAGAAAAGCCCGCCTTCTATTCACAAACTGTTAGCAATGTGGTGTTGGCATTCCCACTATCCCCATCCAGAGTGCTTTATCAAGGAGCTACCATCAGGGAAATGTTGTAAAGTGTTAAAGTATAGAGTTCTTTGCGATAGCAGTATTATACCAAAATCTTAATTTGAAGTATCCTAAAATAGTTTGTAAAATTTTACAAAGCTTACATTTGTACATTTTAATCTACTGTTACCATGGTCACTATTTGCTACTTGATGCTGATGACGCAATAATGCGAAATAAATTTCATTTGAGTATGATTACTGCCCAAAGCCGAAAACTCAATAAATCAAAAATAAAAGAGAGAAAAAGAAAAAAAGAGACAGGAAATTCTGCGGTTACTCGTGCCCCATAAATGATTATTTATGTCTGTAAAATAGAAAATGTAGGATCATAATATAAGCTTAGTTTTTGAATTAATTATTTTGGACGAAGAAGTTTTTTTTTGAAACTTGTCGTAAATAATCCACTTTGAAAAAACCGTAAAAAACCTTCCTCGTAAAAAACCTTGTTATGTATCGTGAGTTAGGTGGGCCAAAACTTACAAAGATGCAAATGCGAAGCTGAAAATAGCATAAAAAATATTGTGAAGAGATGTTAAATATTAAATAACAATAACTATTATATTTGCAATGTCTGCATGTCTGCTGATCTTGCTGCAAGTGTAGACGGACTTCCACTGTCATAGCCCATAAGGGAAGAAAACAATTCAAAATTACTATACAATACTTGGGAATCAATTGGATGATCTGAAATTATATACCGTACAAAGGATACTTCCATTGTTCGTGGTAGGGTAGGATTTCAGCATGCTACCTTACCAGAGTCGCGCTGCCAACACGGTCTTGGTGCGGATGCCATCTAATGTATGAGGCGATACAGCGTTTCTTACTCAACCTCTGGATGCCAGGACAGACGCTCGGCACGCAGCTCCTCAATCTTGCTGATGTCAGAAGGACAATAGTTCCCCGGCTGCACTACCAGCTAAGTACGCAACCTTAGCTGGTGGTCTTTTTTATCTCGTGACCCGTGAAACCATAAGGTAGGAACTTTTCAGAACCACAGCTATGTTGCGGGGATGCTAATTTAATTCGCATCTAACATCCATATAACCCCCCCCCCCATTAAATTTGTCTAACGTCCGTATAAAACCTGTACGCGCCTGTGCTTTTCATTCGTCGCCATCTTGTACACTAAACATGGAATGTAAACGCCTATCTCAGTCTTTTTCATCAAAGACTCCCAGCTGAACCTCAGCGAAATTTTTTGCAAATTGTTGCAAATAAGTCAAAGTCACTGCAATGTGACTCAATTAAGTCACAAACATGTTTCTGCAACCAATTATGACAGAAATGTGTTGCTTGGGTAACCTGAGACGACACTCACAAAGAGAGGAAAACACCTACGCCAAATGCAGTCAATTGTGATTATCGGCCTAGAACTGTAGAAAATTGCATAGTTACTTAACTTTTATCTCATTTTTCGCCTAAGTGGAATTAAAACCGCACCGGCCGGTGTTAATTTTCTTGAAGAATTGAATAATTTGAGCGAAAATTTCATTAAAATGGAGGAATTCAATTTTTGTAAGAGTTACGGGGTATAACTAAAACATGGGAATGGTTTTAACTCAGTCATACCAAACCAGGGGTGGTAGAGATGCTTCGGTACGAAATTGACCTCTATAGCCTCTGTACCTCTGTACCACTCCAAAACTTCTTTCGAGTAATGACACGAGGCTTAATCCGTAGGACAATCTTGTGACCTCAGAAGTGGATGTAGACGCTTTTTGAAGCATTCCTTTAGGTACACCTGTCCATTGACCGTTCCAGTTGTCATACTTTCCACACGAGCAAATTGTTTGCCAAATTATATATTTTTTTGGCAAACTTTGACATCTTCTGCTTCGTCAGGGATATCGAATTTATGATGAGCAGTGAAAATCTGGAGCCCCGGAAGCTGCCGGAAGTCTGCTTTTACATACGTCGCATCATCCATAACGAAGTTATGTGGTTTCGTCAACATCTGGGAATACAGCTTCCGTGCACGTGTTTTACCTTCTGTATTCTACCGTTCATCGCGATTAGTCGTCTTTTGGACTTTGTACGTGTGTAGTCCTTCACGTTTTTTCGCATCTCGCACGAAAGTTTTGGTTAGATTCAGTTTCTTCGCCCCACCTCGAACTGAACTGCTGGGATTCCTCTTGAAAGCTTGAACTACCCGCTTGGGATCCTTAACACTATACGGAGATCCATTTTTACCAGATTTTTTCTTTCCAATCGATGGTCAAACGTTCATGGTACCGATATAAAATACGAGACACAGTAGAATGTACTATTCCCAGCTTCCTGCTGATGGCACGATGAGAAAGATCCGAATTTTCGACGTACGTGCGCAAAATTTCTTTGCGTCGCTGCTGTTCTTCCGACTCCACCTTCGCAACAATTGCACATCTGCTAGTGAAACTTACACAGCGTAAACAAATACACATTGAACTAATTACACAGAAAATTTCAATAGAAAATACCTAACGGGTAAAAAGTTGAAGCCATTTAAAAGTGGTGCAATTTGATTCCTTACAACCTTTATCTATCGTATCCTGGCATCCTTAGGAACTGCTCGTAGGAGTGGTAGTGGGAGACTGGCTTAAATAATGGACAAAAAAGAACTTAGATTCCTCCATGGTTCAAGACTGCACGATCTTACATCTGCAAGACGTTGAAGAAGATAGGAATAGTCTGCCATAAGAAATCAAGAGCACCAGAATACACAGAGATTCAGATATCAACCGTGAAATCCCAATGCCGCTGGATGACCCGAAATTTCGCCGGAAAATGTTTCGTTTTCGATGATGAAAACTACTTCCCTCTCTCAAAATCCCACATCCCAGGAAACGATCGGTATTTTTCTGATAACATATCTACTGCATCTTCGAACGGGAAATATAAGTTTAAGCATGAGTTTGAGCAGAGGGTGATGCTTTATATTGCCATATCTGAGAGAGGAATTTCGAAACCATGGTTCAAGCCCAGTGACTTGGCTATTAATCAAGAACTGTATCAAAATCAATGAAGAAAATATTAATTAAATTTCTTCAAACATATCATGCAGATGAAAATTATGTGATTTGGCCGGATAAAGCGTCGTTGCATTATGCGAGAAAAACACAAGCCTTCTTGGATAGCCAAAACATCCCGTATGTACCAAAAAACCGCAATCCAACAAATTTGCCCCAGTGTCGCCCGATTGAAGATTTCTTTGGATATTTGTTGGATTATTTATTTCTTTGGTTCTAACATCAGGACAAAGCTTCGTCGAACAGCTGATGACTGACCGTATTTAAATGTTCATTAATTTTTTTTAAAGCTAAAAGACGTGCCTTCAAAATAAATTAATCAGTTTTCCTTTTTATAAACAAGTATATTTTGTTATGGCCCTTGAAGAAAATTCTCATTTTTTAGTTACACCCCGCTATGATAATTTTTCGATTGAATCTAATCCAGAAAACTGACAAACAAACAAACAAAAATTAACTAATCTCCACATAAAATGGCACAAATCATTGTTTATATGTGTCCAGCGAAATTTTGTATGTATTTTTAGCCATCTTCTTATATAAAAGATTATTTTAATCAAGTGTAATTGTATGGTCAATTTCTCAAAACTGATCAGTGATCACTCGAATTCACCGCATAAGCATGGAATACTTTCAATAAATAACCGTAGAAAAGTGTTTACGCTAAGTTGGGAGCAAAAAATAAGTTGATTGTGATTAGCAATAAGCTTGAAATCAGTTTACATTAAAAAAACACTTGGTGAGCGTTTTAGTAGTTCGATTGAAAAACTTGGAAAATTTCGTTTGCTCGATTTCAAACAAATAATTGAAAAACTTAAACTCTATTTTAAACGATCACTAGAAGAAATGAGCAATTGCCTTGACATGTCGCTATAAATAGCTTATTTTTTAACAGATATGGCTATTCCGTATGCGGCTTACAGACTTTTCCTATGTCGAGCAGTCGACCCTTTTTGGGCGGAACGGGCTGGTTGCAATAATTTCCCAAAAGTTTCCAAACTTTTTCTCCTAAAAATCGCATCCTTCACTAGCGAAGTACTATAATCTTGGCTTTCGAATTGTTAGCAACATGCATATCCTCCCCCTCATTATTTCATTCAATTTTGTTAAAAATATCTCCCTCAATTATCCGAATAATTTGTGGCACACCGAAACACACCACGTAACCGCTGCCGAGCTCTTGTCACATCTTGCTTTACGCTGCCACCAAGTTTTGCCGAGTACGATAATCTCGTGATCTTGGAGAGAAATAAAATTAAAATCAAATTTAAATGGATAAGCTGTTCCAAAATTTCAAATTTTTTCTCCCCAGCAGCAAGCCCTACTCGCGAATAAAAATCCAATTTCAGTGAGAAGAAGTCAGAAAGCTTTAGGTGTCATGGATGAGCGAACTTTCGTTGCTTTTCTCATCTTGTCTAGTCTAGCATAGTCAGTGTCAGCCCTCCCTCAGTTTGTACTTGCTAGAGATAGCATGCTATGAGAACAAGATCCCCGCCTGCTTCGATTCTAACTAGGTACTTGGGGTCGTCACCGACATCAGCATCAGCGGCATCATCGCCAGTGTGTCAGAATCTACGTGTTGTTTTGGATCTTGTGAACGTTCTTCTACTCGTCATGTGTATAGTTTGATGATTGCGGTCGATGGCTGTTGGCATGGAGAGGAAAACGTCACAAGGATACGTGAACGGGAAACCAACTGATGCACAAGGGGTTATATGCATACTTAACTTTGAAGTGAAGTAGTTTAGTGTGCGAGACCACCATCGAATTATGGTGCATCCTTTCTATGGGATACCTTTGAAAGTTACAACTCTGTATTTGAAGCCACGTATTCTCGCTTCTCAACTGGAGCAATAAATTTTTTCGTTTAGAAAAGTGGGTCATCAGAACGCGTTGAACAATACCACAATAGGGCAAAGAACTACATTGACCTTATCGGTGATAGTTTGTTTATTGTGCCGAAAAAGTTTAATTTGTCTATCCGCTCAACGTTATCGATTTAACTTAACATTTGGTACGATTTCAAGAGCTACAGCTATGAATCTTCTTGGGTGAAATTCAAGAATCTTTACTTCCTTTGTGTTGAAAAGTAAATGATTCTCTCTAGTCGAATCTCATTTTTACATTACGTTGAGCGGCCACGAGATGTTCAATGTGTTTTCAGCCAAATGAAATCATCGGGCCAGGTTTTCCAGGAAGAAAGGGTGTTGAACTTTCAACTTATTGTCAACCATTTGTTACTTCTCAACTACTCTCAACACACGTATAGAAATTGAAATAAGTGTGTATATGAATAATCTATTTTCTGCTAAGAAACATTTGAGGAAACGGGGTAAAGGGCAATTTGTGCTCATTAGCCAAAAATACAAAGAAAGGTATTGATCTAATTTCATCTATGTAAACCGATTCAATAGATATTCAAAATTTGATGATTGGTCGTATATTTGAAAGTATTTGACTATGTTGCATTTTGGATTATGAAAACTGAGAAGTTATCGTGTTTTTGATATTGAAAGCTTTTCAAAGAGTCTTTGATTCGATTTTGTCACTGGTGTTACAGAATCTGTTTACTGCACATTGTCAAAATTTATCATTATGAGAGAATGGGAGGCCAAAGTATAGAAATGATAGTTCCGTAAGAGAACGGCAGTGTGAAAAATTCGAATAAATGGTGGAACGGCCAAAAATTAGTCAAACATGATTAAGTGCACACTGATTAGTTTATTATATAAATGATCAATCTTTACTTCTTTTTGAAGTTAATTGTCTACAAAACACAGGAAAATTATTTGATTAGGCTTCAGATTTTCCAAATGCGAACTGTCGAGCTCTACGTTTCACACTTCCCGTCAACTTTTGAGCCGCTGTTATATCCACCTTATTTGATGCTGAACGCCAATAAGCTCTGAACTGTTTTTCATTTCTAGTTTTTTTTTAAGTTTTTTGGGGCTTCTCTTTACGATTGCCCAATATTTTTCAATTGGGCACAGTTCTGGCGAACTGCATGGTTTTTCTCCTTGGGTACGATTTGCATACTATTGTGGTATACCATTCCTGAGCCATTTTTCCGTAGTGGCAAGAAGTTAGGCCTGCCCAAAACATAACGGAACAACTATGTTTCTTCAAGAAAGGCAATAATCGTTTTTGCTAGCATTTCTTTACATATATATTTTGGTTAACAGTGACAGTTGATGATGATGATGATGAAATACTATCATCTATTGTAGCAAAGAAACTTTCTATAGCATGGAATAATCTGAAAAACGATTCGATCGGGATTCTATTGTTGTTTGTTCACCAAGCTCCTGTATAAAAGGGCCAAAAACGTTTGGACGGGCTCGTAAGCAGAGACAATTGCGGGAAACCCGCGAATATAAAGAAGCGAATCTCCTTCCAAAAGTAAGTACACAACTACAGCGCTTGAATCGAGCCCTCGATTGACAGAATAAACCCAATAGATGGGGTCGAAGAGCTCCCCCCGTCCCGCAAAATGTTAATAATAGGGAGGAGGCAGTCCTATGCTCCCTATCCAAATCGTTTCACTTAGGTGCCCTGATGGTCCCTTCCGTTCCCCGTTGTGTATTATGTCACGAATATTTTTTTGTATATTTTGTAGTGGTCATATGATTACTTACCTTATGTTAGAAAGTTTGGTTGAAATTAAAATTAGTTAGGGTTACCGTTCTTTACTTATTGCTCTGTGTCGTCTTGGCGTTTCTGCTTTTGAAGAGCTGACTTTAGGCAAAGGCCTATGTTGGTCTATGGCCTATGCGCGATGTCATATGGCATTGCTCGCGGTCATAGAATAGGGAAGAAAACAGGAGAAAGAAGGGAAAGCATTAGTTATTGATAACATACTATGCTCAAGTGAGATTTTCATGGTGATATTCTCACAGCGGGCGTTCAGAATAGTTCGACGGATGCATATGAGAGATCATTCCCGATGAGTTTATACTGGTTTACTCCATTTCATCAAGTTTATTTATAGAAAACACGGAACATTTTACTTCGTGTTACATTTGGGAATATCCATATTCACACATGAAATCTGCCGCGACCAACACGGTAGAACACGTCCATACCCCTTTCTGAACCGAATCGCCTGCCAAACCAAGTATTTTTTCGGGAACTTTGACATTTTTTGCAGCATGAACTTGTTTTCCGGCAACCTTATAAAACTCTTGGAAGCTGCTTTAAATCAGCCTTGACGTATGTTTCATTGTCCATTACAACACAATCAAATTTAGTCAACAAACTCGTGTACAACTTACGTGCTCTTCCTTTTGCTGTTGTGTTTTGCTTATCATCTCGATTTGGTGTCACTGTTATCTTATATGCTGACAGTTCGATTCGTTTCTTTTTTCTTTGCACTGTTGTGTGGCACTTTCCCAATTTGTTTCCGATATCTCTGATGGAAAGGTTGGGATTGTGTGTGAAAATGGTTCCCACTCTTCTTCCGGTCACTGCGGCTTCCTGGTTTCGGTTCCTTATGATCCCGGCTGTTTGGTAGTAGTCAGGCGTTCTTCAAACGCTTCTACAAGATTGGTCGCGGTTGATTTGGTTATTGGTTATAATTTGGATTTTGCTTATGCGCGTGCAAAATTTTGAAACGGTGCTTTTTTCGCTTCGACGCCATTCTGACAACTGAATAGAAAATGGCAAAAACAAAATAGAGTCATCATTCCGTACGCATACATCTACAAAATGAGGGGTGTATACGTTTTTTAAATGCACGATTAAAAAACTACGCCATTCTTGTGTCGACCAAGTTTTGACCGCTCCAACCTCTAGAGTAAGTTTGAAATTGAGCAAACAGAAGCGATTAGTTGACAGTACGATCGAATGGCCATATGTTAGCCTTACTCTCAGGGGTATTCAAGAGGTCTGCGTTACATATGGTAGTATTTGTGCCAGTACAGGCAGAATAAATGGCCTTTTGATTTGTTCATTTTCTACCGGTTATACAAAAACTGGTTGCCTCAATCAGTTTACGCTGCATCAGTTCAGATTGGAGGGTGAATAAGTTGGTTTCTTGTCTTTGTTTAAAGACCGTACTCGACAGAAGTACACAAAAATGGGCCTCAAACTTTCAGGGGGGAATAAACACCAAAAGTATGATTAGGTTTCTACTTCATTGGTTTATTAGGTCTATTTTTCATGACAGAACGCCCCCACTTAGCCCTTGACACCACTTCTTCTAGGCAATAGCGGGCCCGACTTGTTTTGATACTTTTACGCACTGTTTCATCAACGGAACCGCCTTCCCGAATACTTTCCGTGTTCTAAGAAGTGATGGCCGAGCAATCCATTCAGTAGGTGGCGACTGGCGGAGCTGAGCTGCAAGCAACCCGGCGGGTCATAAGCTGCAGATCATGAACGGCCGCCAGATATGGAGGTTAGATGCGAATTAAATGAGCATCCCCGGACAGGCAGCGAGGGCGCAACTCCGAAAATAGCCCTGTTAAAGCTAGACACCCCGCGTAAGGGTAAAAGTTCTAGGCCATCACTAATCTGAGCGTCTGTTCTCCGGCGACCGATCATCGTCCTCGTGCCAGCGTGGGATTCTAAACAGAGCTGGCCATGATGGTCCTCCGGTGAGACAGGGGGTTTTTGTAGGTCCTACAAGCCAGCCGTAAAAATAATAGTAATGGAAGCACACGTTGCAAATACGTACCGGAACAATCGGCATAGACCCAGGCAATAAAAAACTAACAATTGGAAACTCGGAACATGGAACTGTAAGTTCCTCAATTTCTCAAAGAAGTACCCGTATGCTTTCCGACTTACTGAGGGTGCACATGTTCGATATTGTAGCGCTGTAGGAGGTTTGTTGGAATGAATCAACGGTATATACGTATAGGGATGTCATACCATGTCATACCATCTACTAGAGCTGCGGTAAAACTCGCGAGCTGGGTACAGCTTTCATGATAGGCGAAATGCAAAAGCACGTGATTGGTTGGTGGACAATCGACGACAGAATGTGCAAATTGAGAATCAAAGGCCATTTCTTCAATGTCAGCATTATCAACGTGCACAAGCCCTCACCTAGGAAGTGACGATGGCGACAAGGACGCTTTTTACGCGCAGTTTGAACGGGAACACAACAGCTGTCCAAACCTTGACGTAAAAATCGTCATCGGAGATCTCAATGCTCAGGTTGGCCAGGTGGAAGCATTCAGACCGGTTATAGGAAAGTTCAGCGCCCACCAGCTTACGAACGAAAACGGCCTCAGACTCATCGATTTCGCTGCCTTCAAGAACTTGATCATACGTAGTACCTACTTCCAGCACAGGCTCCCATATCGGTACACCTGGAGATCACCACAACAGACCGAATAACAAATCGACCACGTTTTGATTGGTGGAAGACACATCTCGGATATTATCGACGTCAGGACCTATCGTGGCGCCAACATCGACTCACACCACTATCTGATAATGGTCAAAGTGCGCCAAAGGGTTTGTGGAAAGAAATTGACCGAAAGGTCGGTTTGGCGAAGAGTGACTAACGGTTTTAGATGAGAAGAATGCAGCGCGGCCGTTGATGCTGCAGCAGACAACTCGTCAAGATGTTAAGCGATACCGACGAGTAATCTCATTTCTTTGCGCAAGAAGCGTCACCTGAAGAAGTTAAAGTACGAAAAAATGGAGCAGCTGTACCGTTCTCAAGATACGCGTAAATGCTACAAGAAGCTCAACGCATCCCATAAGGGCTTCGTGCCGCGAGCCGAAATATGTCGGGATAAATATGGAGGTATCTTGACGGATAAACGTGAGGTGGTTGAAAGGTGGAAGCAGCACTACGTTGAACATTTTAATGCGGCAGAGGTGGAATACCAAGGCAGCAAGAGGAATAGCTTCATCGGTATGGTAGACGAGTGTGACGTGCCAACTCAAAGTGTGACGAGTGTGACGCCAAGTTAGAATGTGGGAACTATCGAGCGATTACTATTTTCAACGCGGCCTACAAAGTGCTGTCCCAGATTAGCTTCCGTCGTCTATCACTGCTAGCCAGCAGAGTTGTGAGAATTTATCAATCCGTTTTTGTGAACGGTCGATCGATAACTGACCAAATTTTTACGTTCCGGTAGATCCTCCAAAAGTTTCGCGTCAAGTCGCTACCACCACCTATTCATTGACTTCAAGGTCGCATACGATAATATTGATCGTGAAGAATTATGGAAGATTATGCAAGGGAATATTTTTCCCGGGAAGCTGACCAGCATGATCAAGGCTACGATGAATGGTGTACAGTGTGACGTGAAGATATCGGGTGCGATATCGGACTCGTATGAAACACGCAAAGGACTTCGACAAGGCGCTGGTCTTTCCTCACTGCTGTTCAACATAGCGCTAGAAGGTGTTACGAAACGTGCGTACATTAACACTAGGTGGTAGCTGATCAGTACACTAAGCTGAAACGTGAAGCGGAAAAGGTTGGATTTGATAAGAAGGCGTCGAAGCTAAGTATCTGTTGGCTGAAGGAACCGATCGTGATAGAGCTCGCATAGGCAGAACTGTGACAATTGACGGAGATGAGTGCGAGGTTGTGGATGAGTTGGTGTACCTCGGACCATTGGTTACGTCGGATGACAACTGGAGCAGAGAATTCCAGAGACGCATTATTACCGGAAGTCGTGCCTTCTATGGACTCCACAAGACCTTGAGGTCTGGTGAACTTCACTCCCATACAAAGTGTACCATGTACAAAACGCTGATAAGTCCGATAGTTCTTCACAGGCATGAGATTTGCACAATGCCCGAAGAGGACCTGCAAGCACTTGGAGTTTTCGAACGACGCGTGCTTAGGACCATCTTTAGCGGTACATGTGAAAATGGTGTATGGAGAAGAAGGATGAACCTCGAGCTGGCGCAGCTCTATGGCGTACACAGTATCCAAAAAGTCGCTAACGCTAATGCAAAAGGGTACAATGGGCGGGACATGTTGTTAGAATTTCGAACAAGAGATGGCCCAAAAGATCTTTATCGGATGAAGTCCCGGCGAGGTCGGTTGGTTGGAGTCTTTTGCTATAAAAACAACATTGTTATCTCTGGGCCAGGTCTCGTTTCCGTGAGATCGCCGGAGGGCGAGCAGGCGATTCATTATCTCGTCAGGAACGACCAATCGTGATGCGGCAACTTGAAACACTGGACTCGCAAAAAATGAAACACACAAAAATGATCACCAAAAAATCATTTTAATCGGATACTACTCAAATTTTCAGGGATTAAATAACTATATATTAGTTATGTTTAGGCATAATTTATTTATCGAATTTTCTCCCCCAAGCTGAATGCTCGTACATTTTTCTTAACACTGCTCATGAGATCTTGGGCGAGGCTTTGTCCATCTTCCTTACACAATTTCTTCCAGTTTTTTTTGTCAAAGCTTCATCGGTGAATCGGAGATGGAATTGTTTTTCCGCTTTTCTTCAACTTTTTCTTAATTATCGCCCAAAACTTTCCGATCGGACGAAGTTCTGGTGTATTTGGCGGGTTCGCCTACTTCGGGACCACTTTAACGACCTTCGCTTCGTACCAATCCATTACAGGCTTGGCGTAATGGCACGAAGTGAGATCCGGCCAGAACAGCGTGGGACCATGGTGAGAGCAGAGGAAGGGCAGCAAGCGCTTCTGCAAGCATTCCTCTCGATAAATCTGCCCGTTTGTGGTGCCGGTTATAACGAATGGCTTGCTGTACTGTACGCACTCGCAGATCGCCTGCCACAACAGGTACTTCTTCGCGAATTTGTCCACCTTTCTCTTCCGGAACTTTTCCGGAACCTCCATGCGGGATGTGCCGACAAAAAACTCGAAGCCGGGGATTTGTTTGGTGTCCGCTTTGATATATGTCTCTTTGTCCATGACGAGACTGCCTGGCTTGACCAGCCACTCTCGTTACAGCTTCCGCGCACGCAATTTGTCCACTGTGTTTTGCTTGTCAGTCCGGTTTGGCGCCTTCCTGACCTTAAAACACGTAGCCCAGCCCGCTTCATGGTCTGCAGGACGAACCACTTCGACGAATTGACCTTTTTGGCCTCGTCTCGGGTGGAAAGGTTCGGGTTGTTCTTAAAGTACTTCCTTATCTTCCACGCCTTCTCTGGGTAATCCGTTTTCGGTTTTCGGCCGCTTTAAGCGCGTCACTCGATGGTCTTCGTCTCCTGGGACATCTTTAAAACGCGGGACACGGTGGAATGGAGGATTATCGATCACCGCGCCCAAGATTTGCTGGCGTAGCTCTTCTTGTTTCGAATGCATCTTGAAAACTACTTGATTGATTGCGATAAAATTTTGCATACATAAACATAACACTCTCAACTAGTATTACCCATTTCAATAATTTTTACCCACGCGATAAGAAGTTACACCCAAAACAAAGTGTCGCATTTTTTCCGAGTCCAATCTTAAAAATCCTACACTGAAAATCGCTTTGTGTCCGCATTCCTGTAAGTCTAGTCGTCCATCACGACGCACCTCGGTGCAGCTTCCTGGCGCGAGTTTTCACTACCATGTTTTGTTTGCCGTTTCGGTTTAGTTCCTTCCAGTTCTTATAGTCGTAGAAACTAGCACGTTTCATCGTTTTTTTGACAAACCAGATGGAAACCTCCACCTTCTTCGCTACATCGCGGATCGAAAGGTTCAGTCGATCCTTGAACAGATTCAAAACTTCCTTGCCTTACCGAATCAGATGTCTTCGATTTTTAGCCGCTCCCTGTGTCTTATTGAATGAGTGCAGAAGCCGGAACATCGTCGAATGATGGAACCCCAGGTGGTTTCCGATTCTTCTGTGGGATGCAGTTGGATTTTCCCCGGTAGCGCACATATTTGATGGGTGGATCTGCTCTTGTTCCGTTGCCATCTCCATAACCACTTGAAAAGTTGCGATGGAGTTTACGTGAACAACACACTCTTCGCTAGTTTCAGTCAAAGTTTCATGATATTTTACCGCAACTTTTAAAAGTTGCGTCTCATTTTCTTTCGAGAACAGTCTTTACGTTTCCCAAAAATAATAAAAGTAAAAAGAAACGATAAACTAACACATTTGTCTCAATCCCTTGTTTACAGGTAGGATAAATTGTAAAACGATGAGACGGAAAAAAGTTAAGATGGCGAAATTTCTGTCTGCTCAATATAGATTTATTTTGCACAATACTATTAGAAACATGTTCCAAAGAAGTCCCATCTCTTTTGATGTTTTAAGAATTTAATGAAAAAACCGTAAACTAATAGACATGCGAAAGCCGTTTGAATCCATTTCACCAATACGTTTGCCAAATTCAGCAAATGTCACCAAATTGCGACCTGTCTATTGGACGGATCCAATCAGATATCAGAGAACATGGCCTACGAGGAGCGACAGTTGGTCAGCAGCTCGTACGACAATTGCAATAGTAGATCTGCTCCCTGGCAGTACGGATGCCACTTTCGACAGCTACAAAAACGTGAAAAGAGCGACGGCAGAACATTTACTGTCCTACAAAAGAAGGACAATCGCACTATGGGAGGTCTTCATGCAAATATTTAGGTGGAGGATTTGGACAAAACATTTTTACAAATATCTGCCAACTGAATACCCATAGTGTACCGAGGGAGCAGCATATTCGGATATGAAATTCATTTCAACTTAACCCTTCTTCTCTGCTGCCCGGAAGCCATGTTCCTCTTGAACTCATGGTTCTACCCCATTCTTCCATCATGTGAATCAGTGCAATATATTTCAATCAATTGGCGCGGTCAAGTCTAGCTGCCGATCTAAGCTGGAATAATAAAAATAGCAAGGACTGATTCATCGCACAGTGTCGTTTCACTCAATCAGGATCAGACATAATTGAGCTGAAATACTATTGGGAACAACTCTCAGTGTCCTATTCCATATTTCTGGTATGTTTTGAAACTTAAATGTATTATTATAGGCGGGCTCTGGCCATTAACGAGAAAGATTAAGCTTTTTGCTAAACATTGGTGTCAGCATGACGTTTAGAAAATTAACGGAATTTTGTGCTTGTTGATTGAGTTGGTCGCCTGCCTGAATCATTAGTATGGACACCGTTTTATCTGGTCTTCAGTCAGTGGTGGGTCTAGATAACTACTAAAGGTAATGCCAAGCCAATTTAGCTACCTGCAGAATAAAAAGCTTTTCGTTGAACCTTATTATACCCAAAAAAAAACTTATCTAAATTATGCTAAAATGAAAGGTTTTTGAATGCTTCTAACTTTCGTTCGAAGAATTACTTTATTCATACATCATTCGATCGGATAAATTCACAAATCGCACTTAAATTTAAATGACGTTTTATTAGGATACGTGAAAAGTGTATCGAAATTAGTTATAAACATTTGATTCGTACTTGAGCTTATAATAGAGCATGTTATTTTAGCTTGTATTTGTATTACGTTTTGTTAACATTTTGCAAAGCCTACTTCGGTTCGTTTCTTTTCATTATCACAGTTCTTTTTTTGCAAAATGTCGTGGATTGAACATGAAAAACGAAAAGAAAATTTTGGTGTACTGAAAATGATGTTACGTACAATCAGATTTCTAAAAAGGTCAAAGTGCATCCAGCAATTGTACAAAATTGCGATTGTGTAGTATAATGAGCAATACAACTTGCAGGATCTGTCAAGAACAGGACGAATACCCGGTTTCAGCAATACCGAGTTTGACCAAAAAAAATGGAATGTCTAGAAAACCCGTAAGATTGGTAAAGGCATAAATCTCGCACTAGATTACCCTTTTTGCAATGAAGTGTATACGTATATATATCTTAGAAACAGGCTTTTGATATGCCTGGAAAGCCGGGTGTTATAAACAATGAATTCAGCTCGATGAAGTGAACACATTGCTGTGTGTGAATGTGTAAGTGTGTAGTGTATGTGTGTAACGAAATCTCTAACCGAGTTTCCCAAGCAACTACTGAACCGATTAGAATGAAACAACTGCCAAATGAAAGGGACGGTAGCCCTATACGTTGCTGTTTAATTTATTAGAAACTGTTAACTAGTTCCGGATGATTTCTGACTTAAATCAAATGTGACACCTAAAATTACATGAGAATTCAAAAATAAGTCCAATGCACAGTGGTCCAGAATGTGAATTTAGCTGAAAGATACATTTTCAGCCTAAGTTTGAAGTTTTGGAGCAAAAATTGTCTTCCTCAAAGTTGTTTCTAATAACAAGGCGCTTTTTTGGTGTGAATTAAAACTCAAATTGTAGAGCAAAATTGTCTTCTACAAAGTTCTTTCTAATAACAAGGAGTTTGTTTTAGTGTGAATAAAAACCAGGGTGGTCCTTTTTTTCAGAGAAATCGAAAATTTAACTTTTTCATTTGCAGAAATAAAGCCATACTGCCAATGCTCTCATTTGGTCATATCAAAAGATACAGAATAAATTAGACCATCAAAGTTGCTTGAAATTATTCTACAACTTTTCCGAATAATGTATGCCTTTATTTCTACAAATAAAAAAGTTAGATTTTCGATTTCTCTGAAAATAAGGACCACCCTAGTTTTAATTCACACCAAAAGAAGCGCCTTGTTATTAGAAACAACTTTGTAGAGGACAATTTTGCTCCAAAACTTCAAACTTAGGCTGAAAATGTATCTTTCCAGCTAAATTCGCATTCTGGACCACTGTGCAATGGTGATGCTATCAAAAGTCCATAACCACATTCACTAAATCCGGGTTGATGATCCGGCTACTCCGGGAAAGTGACCAGATTCGGATTTCGATCAAACCCATCATGCGACACATCAACATGAGAACTAAAAAATAAGTACAATGGTGATGATATCAAGTTTACAGGACCAGATCATCTAAATCACATCAGTGCAAGCGTAAGGGAAACAAAACAGTAAGGAAACAAACATTCGATTCGTGTAAGCGAAGTGTGCACATATGTTTTAAAATTATTCTTTCAAGATAAAGTTATTTTTATTAAATAAATGTTTTTATCAATTTAATCAGATAGCTATGTTAACTATTTATAAATTAAAATTTATTTATATTAGATTTAGGGATAAACTAGGGACAAGGGAACTTTGACTCCGGAGGGTCACATATTGGCTCAGATTGACCTCCGACCTATTTTTGCAGAATCATGAAGTTTGATATGTCGCAAGCCAGGTTTTGGTTAAAATTTGATAATGGCCACTTTCCAGGAGGATCTCAAAACCCCACAGGACCTCCATAAGCAACCAGTATGGTCAGACACCCTCAGAATGTCCTCCGTAGACTTAATTTTGCAAAATAATAAAGGTTGATATGTCGCATGCCAGTTTCAGTGACCAGTATGGTCAGAAATCCTCAAAATGTCTTCCGATGACCTAGTTTTGCTAAATAATTCGTTTTTGACCAATCAACGTCTCAAAAAAAGCTCTAATGTCTAAAGAAAATAAACTTGGGATCTGATATTTTCTGACTTTTCCTATCTTTTGCAAATGAATATATTTTGGGCAGTTACAGTTTTCAGCGAGCTCTAGAAGTGATGCTACAAAAAAGTTACGCATAATACATTCAGGTCAAAAAACACCCAAGACTTTGACTGGCTCACAAAACTTAATATTTGAACCGGTTTTGGTATGTTAACCTCAAATAAAAGGTATTTTTTAATTTACATGTTTTGTTTTTTGAATGACCATTCTTGGCACATATGCACCCAAAATGGGTTCCAGTATGTATCCGAATTGGACAATTTTACAACCTAATATATTTAAACCGTTCAACTGCTCAAAACTCACGAATTCGAATACTGATTTTCAAAAACACCATGCCATAGACCTAACAGTGAATATGGCCACATCCGGATACTCTGGAACCGCTTTTGGTTGGGCCCAAAAAGTAAAATTTTGAACCACAAGTATTTGTACCGTTCGACATCATACTATAGACCAACCAGGACATTTGGTCATATCCGTATACTCTGGAACCGATTCCGTTAGAGAGGGGCACTTTGGAACCTCCATTTTTTTACCGGTCGACGGCGCAAAATTCATGATTTTATATACAGGAAGAGTACTTCAATACCACAGAGGTACTAGTATATATCGATGGCCCTAATTTTTTTTTATCTTGAACTTCTATATTGTTAAATGCCGCACCGGGTTCGACCCAGTAAACCAAATAGGCATTTTTTTTATTTACATAACAATTAATCTGTTTCAAGTGGAAATTGAAACTGCATTCTATGGTACGCATAATACCGAGCTGCATACGAACACATGAAGTAATTCGAACCTGAATTGAACGGGCACAATAATCGAAAAAAAATCTTCGGATTCTGATGATGAATCATGATGAAGAATCGGGGATTTCCAAAGATGGAACTTGGTGGGGAAAAATTGTCAGCGTGGACTCTAAAGTTGGACGTAAGCGGTCTTTCAAGATTTTGAAAGCTCGTCCCGGAGTTACAAGTTATGCAACTGCTCGTGTCAACAATGAAGTTGAATCTTTTAAAGCTTCATTTGATGATTGTCCCATAACTCTCGTCAACGAACACACCAACGAAAAGGGTTTGGAAAAATTTAAGGAAATGTGCAAATTCATAGATGCTACGGAATGCGATGCATTTTTGGGTTTGCCTATATACTCATCAATTTACAACTCCAACAAGGAGTCAGTAGAGACATTATGGCACGAGATGCTTGGACGGCCTTCAGGCAACAATGTCAGCTGTAGATTTAATGATATTTTAGCAATGATCCGAACTGATGACAAAACAGTCATCTACTGAAAATGGAATAGGTATACGAGAGTTTTGGGACCACTGAATTTATCAACAAGCACTACTCTTAACACCTCACGAGGTCATTAAAATCGACGAGCAGCTTGTTAAATACCGTGGAAGTTTGTGGTTTTTTGTAGGCAGTACATGTCGAACAAACCCGCGAAGTATGGGATCAAATTCATTAATTCTTGCTACAGTGTTACCGGATATGTACTCCATTCGCAAGCAAGCAGATTGTAAAAAGGAAATAAACCAGGGACAACGAGTTACCGAGGATCTATTGCTAAACCGGGCACATGATGGACGAACCGGTATAATGGACAATTGGTTCACCTCTTTGCCATTGGCTTAAAGCCTTTTAAAAAATAACATTGGTGTGGTCGGAACGCACCCAAAAACAAAACATGCATCCCCCTGCTCTGCTGGTTACCAAAGGTCGGCAAATACATTCATCCCTATTCCTCCATACACAAGATATCAGCCCGAGAGCTGCCTTTTCTGCCGAAATCGTACGAACACAAGATATCACCTTAGTCTCTTAACGTGATTCTTCTAAGTACCTCCCACCTTGACCAGGCAGTTGACTCTACAGAGAAGAAAAAGCCAGATATCGTTAACTTCTATAATCGGCACAAGGGTGCGGTTGATACCGTTGATCGACGCATTGCCTCATATTCCGCGAAACGCGCAACGAAAACTGGACAAATTTAGTCGTGTGCAATGGAATCAATCCATCACTGAATAACGCGTTTGTTTTGTACAATCAGATTGTCGGAGATTGGAATAACGCTCTGAACCGGAAACGGTTATATATGGAACGCTAGGGAACAGCGCTGGTATCCCAACAGATAGCACGACATGAAACGATCCCGAGAGCTGCCTTTTCTGCCGAAATCGTACGAGTTTTGAACCGTCGAACGGTACAAATACGTGAAGTTCCAAAATTGTCCACTTCGGATGCATACCGGCACCGGTTCTGGGTGACTATGTACCCAGAATGGCCATTCAAAAAACAAAACAGGCCAGCATGTCGTTTAATGAATCCATACCTTTTAAGTAGGGTAGGCAAGGGGGAGGAAATCAGTCAAGAAGAAACCAGTCAAGGGAATTTCCTCCCCCTTGCCTAGCATGCATGGGGTAGTATGGTAAAGGGTTATGTGCCTGATTCGGATACTACCGTTCAATGCCCTCCGCTCGTTCTCAACCTTGTATCTTTCAATTTCAAAGCCTGCCGTTGCCCTATACGGAACTATCAACACACTTTCTCTTCATGTCTATTCGTTCTAGCAATAAATTACCGTCCGCTCCTAGCGCTTCGCATGGAAGAAATTATCTGCTTCTGACAAACTTCATCATTTATTTTCGTTAAATGTGCGCAGTTGCTGTGCCTCTTCAGGGAAAATACATTAACTTAGGATTACTAGATGGCGACGAAATAAAAGTCTCAAAATGAATGGTCGCAGTGATATCCAGAGAATTAATCATTTGTTGTTCTAGCAGTTTTTCTATTTGTTGATCTGATATATTCGATTGGTTCTCCTCTTCAGATAAAAGTAGTGTGAGCAGAGCTCGAAAAAATTGACAGCCGTCGTGAACGATGAGTAAAAAAAATATTCAGTAGGTACAATTTTCGCTCCCTTCATTTCGTTCTATCAGTCACGCAATATATTCAGTGTTTACTATTTTGCTATGCTCAGTCATTCCGTTGTCCTTGTGTTCCACACAACTCATTCACACCATCAGCAAAGGACACGGCTATTCGAGCCTCAAGAGATTTTGGTTGCTTGACTGAATGTTCTGGTAACCAGTCATTCATTTTCGCGTTCGTGAGTGATTTTTTTTTTGCCACAGGATTTCAAGTATTCCCGAACATGGCTGAAGGCAAAGGAAGCCAAAAGGCTAAATGGCCGAAATCGCTACAGAGTTTGTGAGGCATTTGTTCGAGAAAAGGCATTTGCAGGATCGATTCGAGAAGTTTTGGTTTTTTTCACTTCATTGATTCTCCAAATGAATGACTGTTCTTTCGTCTTCACGGTAGAACGTTGAAATTGAATGAGTTGTTTGCACTTACGTACATTCACTGCTTTCCGGAACGAATGAATGATCAAAGTAAAGCAACACAAAACAAGTTGACTCATCTTGCACAAGAGATTCATGAAGGCAAATTTGTGTTTACTTCATGTTCGCTAAGAACAGTGGGTGATGACTAATATTTTAACCAGCCTTGGTAAAAGCACCAGACCGTTCTGCACGAGAGCCGAACTGGACTGCAAACACACCACCAAGTGGCTGTAATCCACCACTCTAGTGTCGTGCTTATAGATGAACCCGCAACGTAATGCACGCGACACGAGTGTACCCGCTCGTGTATTGCTTTTGACACCGGGTTTGATTTTTGGAAAAATACACGAGCCGAGTGGCTACGATCACAAGAAAGCTCTCAACATACACCCAGTATGACACTGGTTGCCACGGATAGAGCAATGCTCGTCGGATGATTCTAAAAATTTGACAATTGGCTTATTGGTTTGTTTTCGTGGCTGTTGGGTGACGGGTGAATAAGTTGATTAAATTTAACAAGCACGGCTGTGTTAGAAAGAAAATAAATAAACCACGCGTGTATTCCGCAATCGGACACAATCGGTAACACTCGGCTGTGGTGTTTGCCGAAGCATCAGTCACGGTGTCCGAAGCCAAACCACGAGCACTGACATTGGTGTTGTACCCACCGTGTTGGGTGTTAGTCTGGAAGCACGGAGTCAAAGTGGCGAATATAATGCACGCGCTAGCGTGGTGCAAAGTAGCTCGGCGTGCAGTGTAGTGTTTGGACATGGCTGATTTTAACTCAGTCAGGGTGCAATTTGAGAATTGAATATGATATTTTTAAGCTCTGAGTGTGAGGCAAAACTTCCAGTTTCACCATGGTGCACCAGTGTAAATTTGACGATACCGTTTCACTATGAAATGCAAGATTTGCATTAGCAGCATAAAGATTAATGCATGAATTAGATTACATACACTGAAAAGAAATCAATAATTTTTATCATTAAAATTGGCACTTAAATCGGTCAATTTTTGCTTCGAATTGAAATCATGTGAACCAGTATGATTTTCATTTGCCGCACATAATTTTTAACACTCGTCACTTAATACACAGGTTCGTTTCCAATGAGACTGATATAGTCCGCATATAATTTTTAATGGAGCGAGAAATGTCATTCAAGTGTGATTTTGTCTCGTTTTATTTTCAATTTTACAAAGTGTATAGTGAATTTGTTTTCTTAACGGTCTCTATTTGTGGAAACCTGCAAGAAATAGAAGTCGGGCGGTTCCATTTCGTATTGTTTAGATTAAAACCAAAAAAAAGCATCGCGGGTAGAGCAGCGGTCCTGGTAGTGCATTCTTTAGCTGGTGGTGATGGGTGCTGGTTGCTGGTTGCCGTTTGGACTTTTTGGATCGGATTCGAGTTAAGATGGAATTAAGCTAAGTACTTCTAATATTTTTGATACCAGAAAAGTTTTAGTTCCCGTAGCGAATGTTTTGTCAAGTTGTGTGTTTTCCGTGCTCATTTGATTGGTGGTTTCGGTGCGCCTTGGAGTCATCGTTGCGTTCAGAAACCGTTTTGATGTGATCAATTAAGGGCTCAATTGGTTTTTGGGTGTTTCAGCATGAACATGTGGATTGCACTTCTGAGTTCCAGTTGCTGTTTTTGTGGAGGACTGGCATGCGACCGCAGGCATTATGGGATTGTATTTAAATAAATTTGTTTAGTAGTTTCGTGATTGGATAGGCCGTTTGTTTCAGGAGTCATCGGTCCGGGATCTTCGATCGCTTATTCTACGGTCCGTGGAATGTGACTGGAGGAGTGTAGGGAAGGGCTTTAAAAGAGCAACACAGCTTCAGAAGGGAATATCAAGCGTCTTTTGATTGAGGTTTTGTCTATGTTGGTTGTAGTGATCTATTCTGTTCTTCGGCCATTCCAGGACCTTAAAGATGTTGAAGTATACCTGATTTTTCATTTCAGTGACAAACCAGTGTATGTCGGTTTTATTTTGTACATATATTCTTTATCACTTCATTATAACATCGTATTATTTTCATCATTGTCGTAGTATATTATTTGTAAGTATTTTGAATTTTCCGGAGTCTAACTTTTATATACATTTAAGTGTGTTTTCGTTTAACATATCGAAATACTCTTATATTTATCATATGTGATGAAAGATGTTATTATTTGGATACATAAAAGTTTTCACATACAATAATGATTCCAAGTTGTACAGGTGTTTTAAAGCATTGTAGCATAAGGTATTTTCCTTATAATTTGTATCAGCGGATATTATTTTTTATATAAATAAATGCTGTTCAATTCTGCTACGTTTGATTTGGATAAGATTAGATTAGATCAGTGACCAACCGGTGAATGTCATCATTTAAGCCTATGAAATCCACTACAAATCAGTATAGCAGTGCAAAATAAAGGAACACCACATCGACATTTTAGATACACTATTCTTTATATTTAATTTCAGGTCATCCATGGAGCTTCCAAGCTTTGTGGAAATTTTTTTCTTGTGGCTATGATGCATTGTCTAAGCTTTCAGGTTCATTATAGATACGTAAATCCTTCTACAATTGCAGCAAGACAGCAGTCTGCAGACATGTGTAATTATTATTATCATTTTACATTGTAATATCCCTCCTCTATGTTTTATATACTGTTCTATAGGTTTTCCATATATTTTTTTCATTATTTATTTGAATAGTATTCTATTATTCTTACCTTGGAGCGTATGGTACGGTATGTCCACGCATCCTTCCTCCCCTGTAGATTCACAAAACGCGTTGTGGTTCAAATCTACTCATTTGAATCCAACTCATTTTACAGAATCATCTTTTGCGGTAAATGCAACGCAGTAGGCCTGGCCGCTTTGACGCTTGTATCATATCTCTGATATGCTGCAAGCATCAATATTGACAAAAAAAATAATCGGGCGTTATCTAACCCAATTATTTCCAGGATGCTTTCTCGTACTGGCTGCGTTTGTGTTAGATAAGATAAGATAAGATAAGAGCGAGAAATGTCATTCAAGTGTGTTTTCCCTTTGCCAAATTCTATCCATTTTCGCACTCAAAACGAAATAAATAAACGGGCCCGAAAAACAATCAGCTGCTTTGTCGAGCAAGAAGAAAAAAAAACTGCAAAATAGAGAAGCAAAAAGAAGTTTACCCTGTGATGACTGAGGTACTTGGTTTGCTAGCGGAAGTCACTGATTTTTTTGAAGGTAATAAATTACTATAGATGTTCTTCTTTGCCATGTTAACAGTGTTTATTTTGAATATTTCAGATCTGCCGAGCATTTTGATCATCCCCGCGCAGAAGAGCGGATGAACGCGATAGAGTGCAGTAACCGCGCGATACTATGTAAAGGCTCAAACGCAGTGACAACGGAAGCGGGACGGCAGCGGCAGCGGAAGAGCCCAATCTGACTAAACCTGCTTGACGGGTAGAAATCTGATTAGATCCAAGTTGTTTCCAATCGGACATTTGCGACAACTGTCAAACTTGCCGTTTCCGTCCATATTGCGTTTGGGCCTTAAATGAAACAAATAATGTAATTTTATATGATAGTATAAATAAAACCTCTTTATTCACACATTTTGTTTTATTACATGAAAAGATACAAAAAATCCAATCAATACTAAACTTTTTATGAAGAAATAAAATCCATGCACCTTTTCACATAAAACGTATTAAAAAACTCATTTGAATTTTGCTAGGACAAGTTAATGCAATCCATGTACACAATAATTATCATCTATTTAGCTGTTGCACTTAAAGACTATATATTTATTGCACATATGGTTAATTACTCTATGGGTCATGAATAGTATTTGACCACATTTAATAAAAAATAAATGCAGCACCAATGCAGAGCACTAACTTTGCCCTTTGCCCAAATCTATAGGTGATTACACTTAAATATAAGGTGCATTGTTTTTTGAGTGTACTTGCGCCCTGTCACCAATAAACTTTTTGTCGGAACATTCCGTAGATATTCTAACTTTGTGTAGTTCTTCCTTCGTTTTTATCGCTCAATTCGTTATTAGGATCTAAACCTTCAGGAAAAAAAGTTTGACAATAAAAATAACATGCAAACTCAAGCTAAATAGGGAATATTACCTTGGAAAATTTCATATAAATCTGTTCGAAGCTCTATCTCATTGGGCACGACGTTTACTACCGCCATTTTCAATGTTTTTATTTTACTCTTTAACGCTTCCTCTCTTGATTCGAAAACACCTTTGTGATATTTTCAATCGTAATCAAATTTATGTGGGTGATGTTATTGATTTCAAATATTAGTACTGACACATATTTTCTGAATGCAATACTCATATATGCAATCTTGTTTGGTTATTAGCCGTATGTGAACACTGTCAGTGTTTATAAAACGCTCAGAAAATGTATATTACGTTATTTTTGCCATTTTTTTATGTAGCTACTCATATAAAAAAATATTGATTTTTTTGTAATGTAGATTGTCGCCACTGGGAGCGGAAAAATTGCCCAACAGCCTGGTTCGAACAACGATTTTAATGTCTGGAACGATTTCCCCTCTTTTTCAATATTTATTGTGGCCGAGTTCCGCCAGTAGCTTATGGAGGCAACTGACGAGCCTACAGCACCGGCTATTATTTAACGGATGTGATTTACCCACCACTATCAACTTTAGTACAGTCGATCCCGTCTCCGTTTGGTTAATATTGTTATATTGCGCCCTATACAGTACACCTACTCCAGTAAATCCTTCATGAGTTTGACAAAAAGATCTTCTACGAGGTCCTTCTAAAATTCTTTTACACATATTTTTTTCCAGGAAATCTCATTCATAAATCCAATGTCTCCAGTCCGTACCAGTAATCCATACAAAAATGCAAAAAAAATGTATGGAGAAAAGTCTACGAGGGGAGAGGGGGGCTCTGAGATTTTCAAAAATTAGTCTACGTGGTTTATGAACAGGCCCTTTAGAAAGTCTTTCAGTGTTTCTAGAAATTCCTTTCTTTTTTATTAACACATAAAAGACCAAGGTCCTTTATGGAAAACTTTTTTTAAATGTTCAAAAAACGACAACTTGGATTTCAATCGATTTTAGTTAAATTTTCTGACAAGGTTTAGTTCTTGTTTCAGCAACACATAGGCTGGGTTCTAGATTCCGTAATTATTCCCGATTCTCTTGGGCTACCTATGAATCTGAGTTTGGGATTTTTCAAGAATTACTTTTTGAATCCTATGGAATCCTTCTGAATCACCCCGAAATATTTTGGCAATGGTGATACAAATTCCAGGGGTATTTTTTCCAGGGTTTTGGAACCTACTGGGTGTTTCTGGAGTTTCCGGAATGCCCCGGGGAACCTGTAGGAGGGGATATTTATACATTAATTGTTATGTTATATATTCTCCGTGCGAGGAGTAACGATTATGATGTAGAAGGAGATGTTCGCTCATCACCATGAGGCACCAAGAGTGAACAACAATGTTTTTGGCTAGAATGAAAGATATGAAGAGAAAGTTTTGATAGTTCCGCTAGTGTGCGGCAGGATTGGAAATGTAACAGATGTTTTTAGGAAAATTGAGCGAAAAGAGCATGTATACAGTGGTACTCGAACCAAGGACATTTTTGCCTAACATCCCACTGCGGGGTAGGTTGAAGGAGCACGGACTAAGTCCGCCACTTCAACAGGCAAAAATGTCCGGTTGGAAGACGCTCATGTACCACTGTGGCTTGTATAGTTATTCTAGCGATCTATTGTGTGCACTCTGTTTACTGGTGCGCACATGGGAGAGGAACTCTCTCCTTTTTTGGGTTTGTTTTGATTCGCACCGACGGAGTACCACTGTATACATGCCCTTTTCGCTCAATTTTCCTAAAAACATCTGTTACATTTCCAATCCTGCCGCACACTAGCGGACATTGTTTTTATGAATCATCTCCACGTGATGCGACGGTTCTTCCTTCATAAGTTCTCCTGGAAAGATTTTTGGTAGACATGAAAAGAACCTGTGGGAGGGGACATTTATGTTTTCGCACCAAACTTTGTCGGCTCTTTCTTAATGATTTCTCTTGGAGAGACGTTCGGTTGGCATGCAGAGCATTGGTTAGATTGGTCACTCTGGGAACCACTGGGGTTTGGTACGAAAATATAAATGTCATTTCCTATAAGTTTCGCCAAATCACCCCAGATGTTTCCGGAAGGGCTATTGTGTTAAATGATTCTTTTCATGCCTACCGAAAGACTCTCCAGGTGGGTTATAAAAAGTCACGTTTTGCGTGGCATAACTATTGGACGTTCCCTTACAGCTACTCTTCAGGATAGATTATTCCGTAGTTGCAATAATCGGGAAATTTAATCGATTAAGAGCCCCTTGCCACTTAAACTTTCCAATGAAAATCACTTTGAAGCACTTCTGATTGCGTCAACAAAAATAAACAAAAAAGCAATCGGAGATTGTTGACAATTGGCAGTCGAATAGCAACCCTCTCTCGTGCCACTATCGCGTTGCTAAATTTTGCTTTTAGTTGCGCCCGATACGGTTTGAAGTGATGGAGAGGGCGATCAAATTGTCTTATTAATAATTGTCCAAAACGGACCGGTTGGGCCTTCAGTTTTAACTATTATTCTAACCCTAGGGGTAGATTACATTTAAAAGCAGTATTTTGAATTTTATTGTATGATGTAGTGTTATAATACGAAAATCCACATTATACAAGCATAACCAATAAGTTTTGAAGAACAAGGTTTTGGAAAACCCGAAGAAACTTGAACTATTTAAAATGGCATCAGAGCCTACTATTTCCGTCGAAGTCCAATCTACGTGACTTTCAAATTGACATTTGGAATATGTATTGGAACAATATCAAAAAGTCTGGTATGGAGTTGCAATAATAGGAAACAAGAATTTGATCGATATGTATTTGCAATACTTTTCATAAAAGTACTAGCGTATTTGAAAGCCAATGCACGTCAGCCATATTGCAGCTTTCCAGTCACCATTCACCATCCGTCTATTAAATGGTCCTGGATGGTCATGTCGAGTTTCCATTGTCAGATGTCAGGTGAATACAATTTTGAAATACAGCATATGGCGTTTTTCATACCCAAACGTAGTGGAGCTCTTGCTAGATGGAATTCAAACCAGCAGCAGCCGATTCCAAAAGCAGTGCCCGGAGCAGCCACTATCGTTGTCGCAGGCATGCATCGTTCAATATGTGCCCTATGAACCTCTGTGCGAGTGGGTGGCCACATTTTGGTTCAGAAGCGCAGTCAAATTGTTTAATGGACAATAATTGAAATGAAAATAGTATCCATGTGTGTGCGGTTGCATGGGCAATTCTGCTGGAAAGTTTCTTTTGGCTAGTTTGTTCAATTTGTGCCGGCTGAAATAAGGACAGGTAGGAAAATTAGTTAAGCAGATGAGTGACGTGACATTAATAAGTAAGCCACTCTCAATTTTCAACTTCAATTAAACTCATGGGAACCGTAATTACCACTGTAATGAATTAAAAGAGAGAGAAAGACAGAGATAGGGAGAGAGCGGATGAGTTTAGCTTTACTGATGAAAGTTTTATGCAGCACAACGATAAGAAACGAAGACAGCATTATGCTAATTGTCTGGTAGAGCCAATAAAGTGCAACCTAAATAATGAAGTCGAAATGGGTTGGCTTCATTTGAGTTGGATGTAGTCCAACTTATCATCGATGCAGTTCAGATCTACTGCCGTTTGCAGTTGGATTCAGTTGGCTTATTTAATTAGTATTACCGTTCAATTTTGGTACGTTTTCCTATTTGATACAGTTTATTTGTGCTGGATAAATTACATTTTAGCTTTGTGATACTCTATACCTACAGCATATCCCAAATCAGTAAATCCTCATAGGAAGTTAGCGTCATTCGAATTATTATTCATTTCTGCAACATAAAAATATAATTCCATGTGTATTTTAGGCTCAACACGATGAGTTACATTTACCGTTGAAGTGGAAGTTGCAATGGAAATTTAGAGGGATAGAACCGATTACTCGCGGCCGTCTCGAGGTTCATAGGAATTACAAATTAACGGATGGGATAGAGGGTGAGAATTTAAAGTATGGTTTGCACAACACATTAAATTTAAATTATAAATTATCTAAACACTTTTAACTATACAATTTATGGTTTGCTTTTAACTTGAACATTTTTAGAAAAAGAAAAAAAAAACACACACATACACAGATAAAAAAAACTTATCATAAACATACAAGTAAAACTAACTACAATCTAAGGCTAATGTTAGTCAAGAACACATAAATGAGTTACATGTACTCCAAATCACGTACAGCCAAAATATCTCGAATTGGCGAATTGGGTTGTCTACCTCGAGCCCGAAGGGAATCATAAAGCTCAGATCTGACTCCACGATGTTCAGCACAAGACCAAATAACGTGATCTGCGTCCTGATAGCCTTGTCCACACTCACAGAGATTGCTGTCGCTCAGCCCAACCCGGTATAAATAAGCGTTCAAAGAATAATGGTTGGACATGAGGCGAGACATGACACGAATGAAGTCTCGACCCACATCCATCCCCCAAAACCAAAATTTCTTCGACACCTTTGGGATGGTAGAATGTTGCTATCGACCCAAACCTCCTTTACTCCATTTATACTGCTAGCTGACGAGTGACTGTTGACGAAAAATAGAAAAAAAATTCGTTGAAGGCGATTTGTCGATTACAAATATCGCCTTCCATAGTGCCCACCTTTGCAAGCGAGTCCGCTTTCTCATTGCCCGGAATTGAACAATGAGATGGGGCCCATACAAAGGTGATGATAAAATAACGCGAAGATAAAGAACTTAGAAGCTCCTGTATTTTCATGAGAAAATGCGAGGAGTGCTTTACCGGCCGCAATGAGCGAATAGCCTCTAAAGAACTGAGACTATCCGTGAAAATGAAGTATTGATCCTGTGTTAATGAGGCAACAATTTCTAGCGTAAAGTGTATTGCCGTTAATTCAGCGACATATACGGAACAAGGTTCAAGCTCCTTACGTTTACGATTGGCGCTATAAATTCCATTAAATATACCAAACCCTGCTGACTCCTCTATCAAAGATCCGTCAGTGAAGAACGATTTAGTGGAATCAACTTGGCCAAACTTTGCAGCAAACATCACCGGAGCAATCATAGGATGATGATGCTCTGGGATTCCATGAAGCTCCTGCTTCATGGATAAATCAAAATAAACCGAATAGTCGAAGTCGGAGAAGCGAACACGATTGGAAATATTCGGCGAAGGGCTGACATCATGAGTTATGTACAAATGGTACAAAGCTTTTCAAAGTTTTCGATTACCTGGGGGTTCATGACTTCACACCTTGTGAGGAGCCGGAGAGATAATTTTGAAAACCGATCCGATAATATAGAGTATCTGAAACATGCCAGCCAGCACTTCAAGACTCAGGGTGTGAGTCGAGTGCATGCAACCTAACGCGATACGAAGACACCGATACTGAATACGTTCCAGTTTGATGATGTGCGACCGAGCCACTGACTGAAAACAAAAACTACCGTATTCCATAACCGACAAAATCGTTGTCCAGTACAACGTTAGAAGATCTTGCGGATGCGCTCCCCACCAGGTTCCGGTTATTGTGCAGAGAAAGTTGATCCTTTGTTGGCACTTTCGCATACTCAATATGGGATCTCCAGGTGCACTTAGAATCGAACCAGACCCCAAGATATTTAAATAAAATAGAATGAGTTATCGGTGTACCCCAAATTTGAAGCGTCGGTTGTGCTGGGTTATGCTTCCTAGAAAAAACTACCAACTCAGTTTTCTCCGTATAGAATTAGATACCTAGCTCTAGAGCCCACGTAGACAAATTGTCTACGGTATCCTGTAAGGGTCCTTGCAGATCGACCCCATTGGGTCCCGTGACATACACTATGCCGTCATCTGCAAGTTGTCGCAATGTACAGTTGTCATTTAGACAACCGTCAATGTCTTTGATATAAACATTATACAAAAGAGGGCTTAAACATGATCCCTGGGGGAGACCCATTTAGCTAAATCGGGAAGCTGTAGAGGTTCCATGAGAAAAGCTCTGACAGCTAATTGTACAAAAAATTATTCATTAATGGTGAAAAACCACAAGCGTGTAGTTTATCTGAAAGAACTTCAACAGATACTGAATCAAAAGCCCCCTTGATATCAAAGAAAACAGAAGCCATTTGCTCTTTTTTTGGCAAAAGCTTGCTGAATATCTGTGGAAAGTACCGCGAGACAGTCGTTCGTTCCCTTACCCATACGGAAACCATATTGAGTATCTGAAATCAGGTTATTCGTCTCAACCCATTTGTCCAGACGGAAGAGGATCATTTTCTCCAACAACTTTCGAATACAAGATAACATCGCGATGGGTTGATAGGAGTTGTGGTCGGACGCGGGCTTTTGAATGGCAATAACTCTCACCCGTCTCCAATCATCCGGTACAATGTTGAGTTCCAGAAGTTGATTAAACATTTTCAACATGCGCCTCTTAGCGACGTGTGGGAGGTTTTTAAGCAAGTTGATCTTGATTCTATCAGCTCCTGGATCCGTATTGTCACACGAAACGAGTGCGAGAGAGAACTCTACCATTGAAAAGGATTGGCATCTCATCTATCGAATTAGTGGCTTCGCGAGGAATCTTCCGTGCCGGCGCTGAATCTGAACTTGAGGATCTATTGGTCCGAGTACTCCTCGCTATCGTTGTTCGTAGTTTGGTTACGCAATCTTCGCGCCGTGTTCCAAAGAGTACTCATCGATGTTTTGCGCGATAGCTCGTCCACCAATGTTCGCCAGTATCCGCGTTTCTTGGCCTTGATGAGGCTCTTAAGCTTGCGTTCGAGAGCCGTGTATACTTCGAAGTGCTCAGGTGTTCCACGTCTACGGAAAACTTTAAACGCGTCGGACTTTTTTCGGTAAACCTCGGTGCATTGTTGATCCCACCATGGAGAAGGAGATTTCCTGCGAAATGACGTTCCTGGAACAGGTCGAGTTTGAGCTTGAAGCGCGCTATTCAAGATCAGGTTGGAAAGGAAGTTATATTCCTCCAGCGGTGAAAGCCTTTCTACCGTCGTTACGGCTTCATCTATAGCTGTCTTAAATTTTGTCCAATCGGGTAACAGCATACGTGACGTTGACAGATTCCGACGGATAAGACCAGGTGGCAACCGAAATCTTAATAGATAAATGATCACTAGCGTGGGGATCCTGGATCACATTGCACGTGCAGTCCAACGATAATGAATTCGAGCAAAGTGTGAGGTCTTATCTACTGGCAACTGAGGATGGGCCAGCCAAGCGTGTACCTTCTCCATTATTAAGAACTGTCATATTGAAGTTGTCACAGAAGTCATATATCAGGGAAGACCGGTTGTCATCGCACAGTTCTCCCCAACCTGCACCGTGAGAGTTAAAATCTCCCATGACCAACCGTGAATCCTCACGATCAAGACGAATAAAATTGAAATCATGAAACGGAAGATTGAATTCGGAAGAGAGCCATGTTTCACAAAGAGCGAATGCATCACAACCGGTATTGTGAGCTAAAAATTTGAATGATTCCGATTTAGGAACAAGACTTCGAGAATTCCACTGTAGAACAGTGATCAAATCCCCGACCTCATTTGGAAAATTATGCATCGAAGGAAATGATTGCTGCAAGGAGGGGCCACTTTAATGTTAATTGCTTAAAAAAAGTTTTCACTGTGGGAAGCATTGCCAAAACAATGCTTTTGAGAGGGTCAGATATTTCGAGGTTCTTGAATATACCTTCGGCAATGTCATCAAATGAGAACAGCCCACTTAAGGAGGGAGGTTCTGTTCTTAAAATTAGGGACGTCAGGGGTTTCGGATGTCCCCGGGAGAGATAGAAAGTCCTGGGTGTAGTTTGTACTACGGAAACCAGGAGGACTAGGATTTTCCTTTTACCATCTTATTTTTAAATGGGCAGGCTGGTCTCGGGTTTCTTTTCAGCTACTTTCTGTAGGCACCTTCCGGAAAAGCGAACGAAGCTCCCTCTTCAACCAAATCAGTCAGACTCGTCATCTGACAGAGGAGCAAAGGGGTTTGTATGTACATTAGGTGATGGGGAGGCTTTTTTCACAATTTTGGCAAAAGATTGTCTAGAACGTTGTTTGAGCGAGCGTTTCAATTTTTCCCCGCGTTGTTTGTACGCTGGGCACAACGAGAGAGCATGAGGAGGAGATCCCTTGCAGAAAGCGCATTTTGGTGTGCTGTCTTCGCAGGCGCCATCCTCGTGTTTCTCCCCGCAGTTGGAGCAGCGTGCTTTATTGCTGCAGTGAGAGGTCGTATGTCCCATCTGCTGACCCGAGGTACGAACAACCACACAGGTAGTCGAAGTTTTGCTAACTCGACGTATTGAGGGAGGGCTGAGCCAGAGAAGGTCACGCGAAACGAGTCCGACGGTGTAAACTTTTTTTCACCCTTGTTGATCGATACTGTGCCTAGTTGGCGCACATCAACTATCTTAACTGGAGACAGCAGAGGGTTCTTAAATCGACCAACCCCCCCATTCAGCAGGATCTCAGAGGTCAGACTGGTATCGGTAACCCCACCTTCGATTTCAATACCCCGAACTGGGATATACACCCGGTACTCGAGTATAAAAAACTGAGAGATAGCAATCTCATTTGCCTGCTTAAGGTTGGACACAACGACCCGAAGTTTATTCGGTCTTACTTTTATTATCTCGGTCACGGCCGAGAATCGTTTCGTCAGATCATTACTGATCTGATAAACGTTCAAAGGTTTTGTTTTGGGCTAAAAAAAACAACCCATGGACCAGCTGAATCATCTGGCTTGACGGCGACATTTTGAGAAACCTCATTATTTGGTGGCATGGATGAGTCATCTTCCGACAAATCGTCCATATCGCACCCGTGCACGGCCGTGAGAGCCTATGAACCACTAACGCAATTATCTACAATCAATCACAGATAAACAAACTAAACCTAAGCAGACTCTCTTACTCGCTCTCAAACACTCCCAAACTTTCACACACAATTTCAATGTATTCAGCAGAGAGAAAAACAAAAGCTTATCTTGTATGTTTTACTGATCTGCTGGAGCCGGGCGACGAATGTACTGCTGCTGTCGAGTGACGATGTGTGGCCGCGTGTACCGGCTAAACGTTGAGCTGATCGATGATGATGGTACTGGTTGGTGGTGGTTAGCAGATGAACGAATGCACGCTTCACACAATATATACTGCTGGTGTGCGTGCCGTATAGATGCGGAGCAATATGGTTTTTAGATCGTGCAATATTGCTAATTGCACTTCATGACGTTGTTGCATTGCTTAACACACAACGTTTTCTTCTTCAGGAACTGAATTTCACTCGCGATCGAGAAAAACTAATTGAAACTGAAGACTTGAAACACCTGGTAAAAAACTTCCAAAGCAACGGAGGACGGACCGAACGAACTGTACCGTTCGCTTATTCACTGGGCAAATCGTATTCAGGTGATGAAATGAACAATATGTGAAACCATTCCTATTGTGTGGTTGTGAACGCTGTTTACAAAAGCTTAATACTGTTCTTGGAATTAGTCGGAATTGCATGCTTTAGGAGACTTCTTTTTTGGGTCGCTGAGAAATTTAAAACGAAAAACTGTTGCTGTTGCTTTAGATGCGAGACCAGTATATCAAAAAAATACTGGCGTGAAAATGAAGCAAATGACCCTAGTAGCACACTTGTTGCCATATGGTTGAGATTACATACATATGACTTACTAAGTCATAACCAAGTTACTACAACTAATTATGAGCGTAGTTCGCTGCTTGGGAAATTCTTGATGAAGCAAATAAGCCGCGAAATGTCATTTGATTAAAATCGAAGCCAACTTACCCACGCAAAATGTTCCTTCAGCTGGTCTTCATTTATGACCTGGTACGTTCTTCAGTCTTGTAGTACACCCAAATAAAAAATCACATAATCAGTGGAAAATATCCACCAGAAATTCAATTAATTTTTATGTGATTCAGGAAGAGGAAAATGCTTCGCTAAATCAAGTAAATATTATGTGTCTAGTGAAATGAAAATGTGAGTCAAATTTCTGTTCTGTGTGATGGCCATTTGAAAATCACTTATATTTTTATTGAAAAATATCTGCATGAGCTTTCAGTAGTAGCTAAGTGAAATATTTTTCCAGTGTAGGTAATACCTTATGTTGTGAAGTAATTAACTGATTAATTGTTTTCAAATTGTCAATAAATTTACTTTCCATCAAACTCAATAGAGCAATCGTGAAATTTGTAAATCTCTCTACAATTCGAGTCGAACATAATGCTTCAATGACACACTCGTGGGTAGCTAACTTCTTGTCATTTCGAGTGCACACGGCATGCATTTACCGCTACAACCAGGAAAAGTACACAGCAAAGTTTTATCGCATCCGGTTCCACCCCGCTAAATGCAATGTGGCACGTATCGTGAAATTGCAATGAAGACAGGAAAGCTGAGACAGCGCACGATTTGTAATAAGATGGAAAATGTGTTTTACTCCGCTTGCCGCGAAGCTGTATCTGAGAGCACTCTGCTTTTGCATTGCTGAATTCGTTGTTTTGTTTTACTTTGTGGTAAATTAAACAGAGCTTATTGTGCAAGGAAAGCGAATTTCAGAAATTGATTTCAGGGAATACTGTCGCAGTGCTGTGAAATAATAGCTTTTCAAATAGCCGGGCTTATTTTAATTGGGAAACTGGGACAAGAAGATATGAGACTAGATTGACCGTTTGTGTATAGCATGTAATTTCAGGGTTTAATATGTGGTTGCTTCTTTTTTTTCAACTGACATTTTGCAATCTTCTGAAAAACAAACAATTGAACCTCTTCGGCTGAATGGCTCAAACAATCCAGATTTTGTCATTAGAAATTCAGGTTTGATCATAAAAATATCAGTAAAACAAACTTTTTAGTTAGAAACAACATAGCAACCGTTAAAATTTCCGAACCGTGGTTGTAATTGTACACAGTATGCGTTTCAGGTATCCGGCACATGAAAGAAAAACTTGTTTTCTTCACTGGTTGCCAACTGACTAGAATATGCATCGGAAAGTTTGAGAAATTCCTATGAAAAAACGAAAGGGCGACCAGTAATGCGATCTATTGTAGTTTATCTCGTATCCTTTATTTAGTGCATGTCGAATTACTTCATCAATATTGAGAAATGATGAAGTATTCGGTGATGTTACAGTTGTCATTGTTTGTTTTGTTGGCAATGAATCAAGTTTTATTGAAAGTTTCCGCTATTTAAACCCTTTGTGAGTGACAGCACTCTTCAAAGGCGCGCCCCTTTATCAGTCAAACCCGGATTCATTGCAAACAAAACAAATAATGACTCTGATACTGATCATCAGAACCCTAGTCCTAACCAATTCAAACTAAAGAACTAAAATATAAAATGAGAATTCACATAAATTAAGACTTACCATGTTTTCCTTATTCCAAGCTCATCCTCGGTGGATTATTATCGCTTTTTACTAGACATAAAATGTAATAAGGACTATTATATGTTCCTTTGACTACAATAACAAATATGTTCCCTAGTTTGAATTAATTCAGACTAGGGTTCGGTGGTAGATCTGAAACCCCGTAACGCACCACCAAAAGGTGATCTACCAGTATTACGGGTCATGTCAGTGACATAACTGCCAAGTTGACGCAGAACTGATTGTTGATGTTAACAAATTGATGTCATCGAATGAATAAATTTCTACTATATTTTATTCAGTCTAAAGAACCATGAAATCCTGTGCTATTAGTGTGAGGCTTCACTATTGGTTCTCCTCGAAAATTTACAGAAACTGCTGTTTGTTTGTTGAATGTCCAACGTGCATGTGAGTGTTAAATGGATACTGTGTTTATATTTACATTGAACATAGAACGAATTACAACGAAATACGTAACCTAACACCCTGTGGACGAGTATAGACATTTTCGTTTTGCGAAAAGATCCATGGCCTGGAACGGGAATCGAATCCTCACTTCATGGCAATCGCTTGAACGACGGATGACGCCACTAACCACTTGAACACGAAGATGATGGGGCGATTGATTCGGCTTTTCTCCGGGACGCGGCTTTTCAAGCAACGCCATGTAGAACCGGTGCGTTGTTATGAACATTTCGATGAGCTCAAGATAAATTTATATCAAACATACTCTTTAGTCGGTAAATTGATTTGATCGTCCTGAAAAGGACGGATTTTATTTCTTAACGGAAGAAACATGGTTCACTATTGAATTTTTATTTTCTCAGTCTTCTTGGGCTTCAGGACGTTTGGCAGGACACCCTATGTGAAAGTCACACCGGAGAAAAGCTTGTTCAGCTCCTCGTCGTGCGGATGGCCCGCTGCAGGTGACGTGCGATGATTCTGTTCTTCTTGTTTTCACAGGCGGCGTTTTCTACCAACATACTTTTTAATTATGTAGTTTAAACAAATAAAATTAAGTTGGCATCAGGGATTCAGCTTTGATGTTCTAACTTTTGAATGAAATACTTATCGTAAAATTTCTGTTGGCCAAAGACGTGATATTATCGTTGAAAATATCCAAACCTGCGTAACAATTTCGATTTCAGAAATTTCACAGGCAGTCCTACCTCAAAACTTTTTAACTGGGAAAAACGAATTGGTCGACCTGAAGGGAAAGAATTCATTATAGTGAGCATGGTTCGCAAATCACTTTAAGCCATCTTTTCGGTATTCTGGTCCGGTCTTATTTAACTCTCCACCCAATAACTACTATTGTCATTTTATCGTCGTGAAAAATACTATTAATTGTACATACTATAGATATTATTGTGTTGTTACAATACATTTAATTGTAAATCTATGAGATTTTTTTTTCGGGTACTTACTCAACATGCGAATGGCTTCCTCACCTATCAATAGTAGTTCATTTCATAATGAAGAGATAAAACCGCAATGGCAAAAGCTCACACACTCACTCTACTCTGATAACAATACACTGAAGGAAGGACCATAGTTGAAAATACTAGTTTTGAAGACAATTCTTGATTACAATTCTACAAAGTTGTTCTCAATTTAATGAACCATGATTTTAGTGCAGTTGACTTAAATATCACGCCATTTACCATTGTGCTAACAAATCTACTATATTTGCACAAATGGCTTGGTAATTTTGACAGAAAAATAGTAGAATCAAACAAAAAAAAATTGGTTGAAAACTGTCGTTGAGGATATTAAATTTAAATCTACAAAATAGTATTTTCGACTATGATAATTGTCTCAGTGTATGCGGATGATGAACAGCGGCATTGTTGTGACATGCAATCATCAACAGCAATGCCAGCAGAAGATCAGTGAGGTAGGAGCGAAACCATTGTGTGAGACTTCCATTTACTCCAAGCTTACGTAGTTTTGCGATGGTGATGTTGTGGTTGAGCTTGTTAAAAGCTGCTGAAAGATCTGAATAAATGACGTCTGTTTGCGCCCTTGCGGCCATATTGTCCGTAATAAACGAAGTGAGACACAGCAGATTAGTGATAGTGGAACGGCCGACCATGAACCCATGTTGATCTTCACTTAAGTAGTGCATGCAGTGGGAGAGTAGAGGGTCTATCTTTTATTTATTTATTTATTTATTTATTTTATTTATTTATATATTTATTGTCTTGCAGTGGGAAAGTAGAGGGTCTATCAAAACGAGCTCAAATTGTTTCGATACCGCGCTCAAAGACGGAATGCCTCGGTAATTATCCATATCTCGTTTGGTCCCCTTCTTGTGAACTGGAAACGAGTGAGCAACCTTCCAACACGAGGAAAATATGCCACTTAATGGCAGGGTTGCCATTACTTTTTGAAAAATATCTGGCAAAATCTGGGAATACACAGTGATGTACTAATCTGGACTAACAATTGAAAAGTGTCCAAGAAGTTTTACAAATGTCGATAGTCCATTCACAAATGTTGTCCCCAAATTCGTCTTTTTTTGACTCATATACTCACAAACTTCAGTAACAGTCAAGCGTGGAATTACACTATTTGACCAATGCCAAATATTTGAACAATATATGACCAAATATTTGACGAACTACCAATTCGCACAAAACAGCTACGAATCGTTTTCATTGGACGAGAACTACACACGACATAGTTGCACTTGTTATTTTGCAGAATCCAGCTTCAATATGACAAATTAACAAAGTGCGCAAACGAATCAACAAAATAAACGTCAAAACCGCGTGAAAACGTAATTGGTAAGGATTGTTCACACTAATACATCAAGGTTCATTAACTTGTTATTTTCACCATTGAAAATAATATGAGCACATGAAAAGCGTGGATATAAAATAAGCAGTCACGCAAATCACTTAACGCTTTAGTGGAGTTGAATTAAACAACGCTTTTTTTTTTAATCTGTTCTAATTTCAAGTTCAAAGTCTGACATTTTGCAGGGTATCTCTTTTTATCTTTTTGTCGATAAAAAGTCTGGCAGTGCCAGATAAATCTGGCATAATGGCACCCCTGCTTTATGGTGAAATCCGGAACAGACGATGTAAGGGGGCTATCAGAATGGAAATGTGTTTCTTTAGAACTCCATCTGGGCAATGATTGAAGGATGACATGCGGCGTTGGAGATAACCTCAATACTGATATCGATTGCACCATATGAGTGACCATGCATAGGAACGTTGTTTGTAGCCGCAGTTATCTGATCGGACATGATTTCATCGGATCAGATAGTAATCGGATCTTTGGGACGTGATCTCAGCTTTATTTGGGCATTTTGTTGGTATCGAAAGTAGCATAGACGAATAACCCGCTTGAACTCGTAATTGAGACTCACTTAGAAATATTTCAAGTGAAGCGTGCGATATTAAGTGTATCTTCATAGTGCTGCTCTCTTGGTCAATTCAAGCTTATTTAGTTCCTTCGTCTGCCACGGATGAAGAGTCTTTCTGGCGAATAGAGAGCGGCTTTGTTAACGTCGTCCAGCGTCCAGAATTGTATCCCAATCTATGTGGGCCAGCACTGCGGTAATGCTACGATGGTCGGCTTTCCGGAAATTATACGACACAGGCGCTGGAAAGTCAGCATAGTCGTTGTCCAGACTTTCAGGAATGGAAACGACTAGAGGTGGATGATGTGGGACATGCTTAAGCAAATGACGGGGCCGTAGACATGAAGGGAGTGCTGTCTCGAGTACTGACAAAACAGAGATCCAAGCTGATTTTCGTTCACTACATGGTCAATTTGGGAGAGTGTTGCCACGCTATAGAAATTGTAATAATGTAAAGCTTCTGGATGAAGCACGGATCTTTTGCAGTCACGATGGAGAATGCCACTGCGAGACGATTTCCACGAAATACCGGCCAAATTGAAGTCACCTAGCACTCATCCGTTCAAATCGAGTTTTCAACTATAGAGAAATCACATGTCCGATCAGATAGAATATGCTTAGCACACAGAAACAGTGTTCTATCCAAAAGTCTAACAGTGAGCCAGATCTGCTCCAAACAATCCCAGTCGCTATTTTCGATAGGTTTTGCCTTCAATCCGCAACGAACCGCTATTAGAACACCACCTCCAGTAGATTTCCTGCTGTTGTTGGGATTTCTATCGCATTTTTGTGTTACCAAATTTGATTTAAGGGGTGTATACACCTAGATAAAAAAATTAACATTTTTATTTCTGGTTTAAATCGATAACCATGTATTAAAACATTGTAGATTAGGTCATTTAATCAAACTTTGTAAATGACAAAAACTTTCTATCTCTTAACTGGACGAAGTTGTAGAGTGAAAAAGGAATGAAAAATGTAATACCCCCTTAAAACTAGTTTTTTTATCATAAATTTTTTATTTGAATTTTCCCATTGCTTAAATGTTCTACAGAGTTTAAGGTACTTCATAAATACTTAGACAACTTATCACTATCTCTTCATTTGAAGGGTTAACATCGGTTTTAATGATTTTTTTTAGTTATCTTTGAGGATGTGTGGTAGAAAATAATGGGGTCCTGTGTACTGCAGACGGACGATTGATCTGAACGAATGTTCTTTGTCCTGGAATTGGGAACAGCATCAGGCTGCGAAAATTCACGTTTATGTTTGAACTTGCCAGACGTAGCAAGTCTAATCCTAGCGCCAGGACAACTATGATGTACGCTGGCTGCAACCGGCACGACTGAGTTAGAGGAACTGGGGACTCCCACATTGCTTTCTATGGTGCGCCCTGAATGTCCACAAGAAAATACGTTTGATCTAGAAGTGGTGATTAGATGTCGTCCGAAAAGGAAGATGGATTGGTTTGTGAGGCTGGAGTCATGGTGAAAAGGAAAGGAAGTCATAAACAAATTCATTAAGACCACCTTAGGTCAGATGGAATATATATATATAATAAATAAATAAATAAATAAAAAAATTGTTGGTGTTTGCGCTAATAAAGGGTGTATTCGATAAAAATGGCACACAGAAAAATCTTCTGTAACTTTTGAATCGTATGAGTAAAAAACCTAGAAATTTGAGTTGATCTTATCGATAGTGTATTATTTACATCTGCCAAGTTTCATAGTTATACATTCAGAAGTTCCAGTCATGTCGTCGAAACAAGAAATTGTTCGTGAGAAAATTTTGTGCACTCACAATCAAAATCCAGGGGCGTCCCACCGGTGGATTGCTAAAAAGGCTTGGAATTGCAAATACAACTGTGTCTCGTGTAATAAGTACCTTCAAGGAGCGTCTGAGTGTCCAAAGGAAGGAAGGGGTGGTCGTAAAAGTGGTTCAATGGACAGTAAAATGGCCAGGAAAGTCGTACAACAATTCAAGAACCGTCCAAACATGTCAATTCGAGATGTCGCTAAAAAGTCTAAGGTGTCAGTCGGTTTTGTACAGAAAACCATGAAGCGTGCTGGGTTACTATGTTTACAAAGTGCAAAAAGCCCCAAACCGGAATGAAAAACAAAACATCACTGCGAAAACCCGCGCCCGGAAACTTTACACGAAGCTGCTCATCAAATCCGGTTGCATCGTGATGGATGACGAAACATACGTTAAGGCGTCAATTTCCTGGGCAAGAATATTTCGTTGCCAAGTCGAAGTTCGATGTTCCGGAGGATTTTCGAAAGAAGAAACTATCGAAATTTGCAAAGAAGTTTCTAATCTGGCAGGCGATTTGCGGATGTGGTGAAATAAGTGCTCCCTTCATCACTTCCGGAACAATAAACGGTGCGATTTACACGGAAGAGTGCCTTGAGAAGCGTCTCTTGCCATTCATTAAGAAGCACAAAGGATCAACTTTGTTTTGGCCTGATCTAGCATCCTGCCACTACGCTCAAAAACGTATTGGAGTGGTACCGAGCCAACGGAGTCTATTTTGTGCCAAAGGATATGAACCCACCAAATTCCCCGGATCTTCGTCCAATTGAAAAATTCTGGGCAATTATGAAAACGGAACTTCGCGAACATCCCAAAACTATAAAAACAGAGCTAGAATTGAAGAAAATTTGGACTAAAACAACAAAAACACTGGGAAAATCGGTTGTACAAAATTTGATGGGTGGAGTGAAAAAGGAAGGTGCGGGCATTCGGGATGAAAGACGAAATTGAATAAAACAAATATTGTAAATCAAAACTCATTAATAGTTCTTCATTCCCTGAAAATTTCAAGAAAATCCGATAATCAGTTTAATTTTGATGAGTATGTATATATGTGTGTG
>JASCZW010003783.1:0-33192 GCA_034211315.2 Aedes japonicus
GGCCTGTATTTTCCACGGCCTTTCCCATATTTGCTTGCTTGGAAGCCATCTTGATAATCACTTCACTTCAAAATTCATTGTCAGCTTCACAAAGTATGTCAACACTTCAGTACTTTATACCACAAATAAATGTTGCTCGAATAGAAGCAACGCAAAGTTTCTACATTGAATCTATAAGTGCTTGAAAACGAGAGGCTGGTATTGAAGCCCATGAAACGCGCTATACAGACCATAATTCTTTCACATGTTTGACTTTGCTCACAAAACAGTGTTTTTGATATCCCCCACAATTCTTGGCAAAGCACAGCAACGGTAAATGTTGAAAGCAATAGCTTTAATAGAAATCCTACTCGCAGCAAAAATACACTGTTTGACACTACCCGGTACGTTTGAATATTTTTTAAATATTTTGTGATGGCCTATAACAACAATTATTTTAAAACAATGCACAGGGAAAACGGACCTAAATTACCTACAGTTGAGACGCCGCTGGATTTGCGTATCAGAAATTTATCATTTCTTGCGGAAATTGCTCCAAAAAAATTGAATGGTGCTGGTTTCATTCTGCACCGTGTCTGGGCGTCCATTTTACCCCATTTAACGCTATAAAATGTGTCTTTTTGAGTTGGCACCATATAACTGAAAACGCCGCTGAATGTGTTGCCCGCATAGACGCCATATTTTTATATGTGGCTCTCGGGAATCGTATCGGTGCACGCTCCATTTCAGTTCTGGAGCCAGGGAAAGTGGCTCTATTTCGCCCAATGTCTTCCTTTAATTTGCGTGTCTTTGTTGGTCCCTTCAGTCATATAACACCACAAAGTTTTACGTGTTATAGAATTTTACATGAAAATCTAAGGAATCGAATGATGTTGGTTTCCGTTCTGTTACAGAATCAGGAAACTGTCCATTTTGCCCTATTTGGAAAAATGGCATCATTCGATTTTCAGTGTTTTTCATAAAAATAGATATGGTCCTTTGGTCATGTAAAAATTCAGCATGATTGTAGATATTTGAATAAAAACTTGAAAGCACAATAAAGTCAGTTAAATGAGGTAAAATGAACAGTTTCCCAATTCTGTAACTAAACGAAAACAACACCATTCGATTCCTTTAATTTTTCTCGTAAGATAGGTCTATTTCAGCCAAAAAGATTGGCAGCGGTTGTAGCTGAAACTGTACGAACAAGAAACCACAAATTCAAGGGAAAATTGGGCAAAATAGGCTACTCGAGCTCGGAACTGAATGAAACTTGCACCATTCGATTCCCAAAAGCTTTAAACCATTTACCGGGCCCGGCGCAGAAGGAAAATAGTGCTTCCGTATCTGATTTCAGGAATCTTTCACGTACGATATGGTCCTTTTCATGTAAAAAAACAGCGGCGATTGTAGATATATGAATAAAAACTTATAAACACACAAATATAGTAATAGCCTGTAAAATGGACAGTATCCCGATTCTGTAACTCAAAAAATACAACAGCATTTGATTTATTAAGCCTTTTTCACGTAAGACACACTTTACAGCCAAATACTACAGCGATTAAATAAGAGTACTGACAAAACCTCAAATTAATGTAAAAAAAAAAAAAACATAAAAAAAAATTCTCTCTCTTCCGAGTTGAAAATCCAATGAAACTTATTAAAGACCACAATTTCAAATTTCTATAAAAAATGATATATTTCAAGCAGCAAATCCAGCGGCGTCTCATCTGTGGGAATTTTCGTCCATTTTTACCACTGTGCGATGTATGGCATATTTTTAAAAAGATCCTATCTGTAATTGCATCTCAAAAATTACATAAATTACCTTCTAATTTCGATGAGTTGGTGGAGGTGTCTGGGTTTTGATACAGTATGCTACATTTTTTGTTGTTGGGGGGCGTAGAACCACTGCGTCCACTGAGTTGAGCTTTTGTGGTATACCCTGTTTACTAATAGCATCTTAAAACTAGATCACCATTTATCAAGTGACCAGCCTAAGACGCATCTCCCAGTCAGGCAAAATTGAGTTTATAAAACCCACCACCTTTCCAGGATTTTCAGTCCTAATTTCTAGGCTAGGTTAGGTTAGGTATCTTTATTAGAGAGACTTTCAGCCGGCGGCTGGTTCGTCTCTTCGTCCAAATTTCTTAATGCTACATCCTTTTCACACAAACAAGTAATCAAACGAAATATGACAGTCAATCGCACAGCTTGCTATGATGAACACATTGAAACCATCCCAAATAACATCGCGTACAACGCAAATGTACGTGGATGACTTATTTTTGATACATTCCTTATCGACCAAAACATGCATCTTAATAAGCACACTTGTGAGTGGTCCAAACAGCATCCCTACTGTTGGTTAAAACCGGTCCTCAAACTCGATGTTCTTAACGTATTCTTGTATTCCATTGAAATAAACCACCCACACTTGTGAGTGGCCCCAATAGCATCCCTACTGTTGGTTTGAATCAGTCTTCAAACTCTCGGTGTTTTAACATACTTTTGTATTTTTACCATTCACACTTGTGGAGTGGCCCCAACAGCATCCCTACTAGTTGGTTTAAATCGGTCCTCAAACTCGATGTTCTTAACAGAATTCTTGTATTCTATTGAAATAAACCACCCACACATATGAGTGGCCCCAACAGCATCCCTACTGTTGGTTTAAATCGGTTCTCAAACTCGGTGTTTTAACTTATTTTTATATTCTGCTGAAACAAACCACCCACACTTGTGAGTGACCTCGTACAGCATCATTACTGTTGGTTTAAATCGGTCCTCAAACTCGATGCTTTTAACATGCTTTGTATTCTGCTGAATGAACCATTCACACTTGTGAGTGGCCCCAACAGCATCCCTACTGTTGGTTTAAATCGGTCCTCAAACCCGATGTTCTTAACGTATTCTCGTATTTCGTTGAAATAATCCACCCACACCTGTGAGTGGCCCCAACAAACATCCATACTGTTGGTTTAAATCGGTCCTCAAACTCGATGTTCTTAACGTATTCTTTGTATTCCATTGAAATAAACCCCCCACAGTTGTGAGTGGCACCAACAGCATCCGTACTGTTGGTTAAAATCGGTTCTCAAACTCGGTGTTTTAACTTATTTTTATATTCTGCTGAAACAAACCACCTACACTTGTGAGTGACCCCGACAGCATCATTACTGTTGGTTTAAATCGGTGCCAAAATTTGAATAGCTTTAATGCGCCTCTCGGTACAGAGAGTAAATCAGGAACATAGCTAAATATCTTATTCGCTGCCGACGTCAGTTGAATTCAGCACACTGTTTACCAAAACGGATCCGGCTGCAAACCCAACCATTTTATCCAACATCCCAGTGATTTCTCGTGGAAGTGCAGAGGTGTTCTCGGCTTCCAACAAAGCGAGTATCACGTCAACATATTCCTACTCATTCCCTACTTGACCTGCATTCGGGCGAGGCCAGCGCCAGTATTGCATTAGTTTAAAATCACCAGTTTTTATACATTGAGGATGTATGCTAGTCCCAAGCATCATCTTTTGGTTCTTTGTGTAATAACAGCGGATCTGGCAATAACAGAGTAGCAGCCTCGGGCGGTCAATCATGCTTATGCTCAAAGCACGACATCTTAATAAGCACAAAAGTTTCTAGAACACCACAAATCTGTACAACGAACACCTAAATAATAAACAAAAATGATTTAAAGGCTTGCGATAAAAGATTCATGTCTTGAGTAAATTTTTTTTGTATTTTTGTTGGCTATAGCTTTTTCTCAAGATACCAAATTTACAACTCCCTTTTGTAAAAAAAATTTAGATCTCCTACTAGGCAAATAATTTACAAAATGAGGACGCCAAAATATGGCTACTGACTATGCTGTGAAAATTATCGAAAAACACCACATGTCTTGAATCAACCATTTCGGAGTAATCGTACACGTTTTACGCCGGTTGGACCACTGTCCCATGTGGTGATTTACGTATCGCATTATGGCGTGAATATAATTACTGTCGCTGATTACGACCAGCGTTGCCCAGCAGTTTCTGCTCAAGCTGATAGATTTAAATTATTCGTTCATTATCAGTGTCTGAAGCTCTTGGTTCGACGATCGATGGTCGGCGACTTGTGATGAAGGGTACTTATGTATGAAAATAACCTCGCGCGCTACTGTTTGCAGATCGAACTAAACGTGATTGTCGATCTCTCGGTAATAATAATTACCTCAACTGAAAGGCTTAACTTTCGACATCAGCGGCATCTTAAAGCTAAGTTAAACTATAAAACAGGACAGATGCACGGTGGTCACTTGAGTTGAGATTCTTAACCTTATTAACGGATATGCGCAATCTTTCCTCTCGCCGTCTTGCATCGTTGTCCTCGGTGATCGGTGATAGCGTAATCAAACAGTGCACAGGGAAAGATGGTGAATATCCACGCGTTGAGATCTTTTGAGCTTCTTCAAAGGGGTTCATAGGTGGAACTAGACCTGCACGAAGGAGAAGAATAATGAAAAAAATGCGGGTATAGATCAATTACAATCCTGAGATTGAATCTATTTTCCCTCTAGTAAGAAAGCTTGACCTTCCGAATTCAAGCATTACCGGTTATAATTTACTTTAACATTCACGGGAGAAGCACGCCACTGTCGGAGACTCATTCCCAACTTAGCTTCAACCGGATGATGAAGAGCTGTCAACATCCTCCTCGTAGTCTCATCGTGGATGATGGCTTAAGCCATTGAGCAGCCCAGCAACGTTGGCTACATGGCGATGAGTGTCATAATTTGCATGATTGCACAGAATGAAGATTGCTATTGACAGTTTAACGACCGGATTGCTGTCGAGTAATTACTGCCATTTCGCTGGAATGGCACGCTTGTCCCTCCTCTGCGGTTGTTAACGGCACAACATTTCATCAGGTGGTGAAGTTATAATTATGGAAGCATGACATTTTCTTGGGACCATCATTACGGATTATTACCATGCAGATTGATATTTGCCTTGCGGTATTTCCGTAATTGAGCCATGATTTCATATTTCAATTTCACTGGGTTGTTAAAACTAGGTTTCAATTTGCTCGCAGTAGTACTAATCTGCAGCTACTCGACTGTTTTCGAAACATTTCAAATCATCATGCATGCCACCTGTTGCCACTCTACATCCGGAAGGCTTCCACCGATTCGACGTTGTTTTAACAGTAACGGAGTACTCCTACCAAACTCTAACTACTCCAACTCTGGTAGGAACTGTTATTAGTTTCCAATTTGGTAACCATAAGAGGGCTAATGATTTCTTCCACAAGTTTTCCAGCAAAACAAACAAAAAGATGCTCTCCAGCCTTGCAGCAGCACGCTGACGACTGCTGGTCGTTTGTTGATGAAGCATCTTCAGTTCTTCACTTATTGGCAACCACTGATGGGAGTAAATTAAACTGAAATAAAGAGGAGGAGAAGCTCGCAGGTACGAAACAAAAACCTAACGTGCTAAACACTAGAGATCATCATTACCCCGAGTAATCCACGGGTAATGGTGGGAACACTTAGTATGCTCCAACACCTCAATAGGTGAAAATGAAAACACTTCATTGTTTTCATGGGGGGAAGAAGGAGAAGCAAGATTGCATACGTTGAGAGATCAACTTTCAAAATCTCTTCTCGTTTGATCATATTAATTATCTTTTCACAATATTAACTCTAAGCAGATTTTGATATATGGCCTAGGTTCAAACATATATTCATATTTTCCAAACTCCTGTTTAAGCTTGAGTTGCTGACATTTAAATTCGGTGTTTTTGGAAATTCTTAAGTAATTGAATCAAAAAAGAACGCTAGAATATATAGTATAACAATCTAAAATTTTTACGATCTAAACACTCCAAATTGCACTTGCAATGATAAAGGCCGATGGAGATGTTCAGTATCTTATTTAGCAAAAAAAATGGATAAAGAAGAATGTATGCTAGGTTTTAAGGTACAGAAGCTAATGTTGAAAAAGGAGAAAACTAGATCGTTAGGAAAAACTGATGATTCAATGATTGCGTGAGTTAAGGGCTTACACTGAAGCATTCTCGATGGCAGCCATAACCTCAAATTCAGAATTGCTAAAACTCAGAATCTGTACTAAATATTGAATCAGTTTGTACGCTTATTTGCTGTGAGCATTCCATGGAGTTCGATTCGATGTTCATTCACTAACTATCAAGATATATGAATTTGAAATATCGAGGTAAGTTTGCGAGAGAGAGATAGGAAAAAATACATTAGTAGCACCACCGTATATTATATTACGGTTAATGTATTAAATACTTCCCTCTTACAAGACGTATCATTTTAGAATTGCCCTGTTCTTATATATATATCCTCATCATTGGATTCCGACTCTTTTGAATATGAACTCAGAGATTAAGACATTTATTCAGGCATTTGGATTAAAAACTGAATCACCACTAGTGATCCGAAAATAAAACGTCGTGAAGCGTAAAATGTAACAAACTTAGCATCAACATGTTTTATCATACACAATATCAATGTCATATCCACATTCCGACCTTTTTGGAAGATACGCTAGTTTTTTTTCGGTTTGACGCGTTTGACAGTATCGCCGGACTTTTGAGTTTCAGTGTCAATGTACTAGAAGTGTCAAGTTGTGGCCGGGTTGGGTCTGACTGACCACAGTGTGCCATGATTTTCGACACAACTTCATCATGGTGCATGTGTGCTATTAAAGCAGTGATTGGACCAGGACATTCTGTATTTACCTCGAAGAAAGCATATTTATGAACTCTTGCTGAAGTCAGTTTTCTATATAAATTTGGGTAAGCTATAATATTTAACCAAAATAAAAAAACAACATTGTATTTTTTTTAGGGTAACATATTCAGTCTCAGACGACTTGGTGTTAAATTGAAGTATCTAACTTCATAAGGCTGATGCACCCGACTTGTTGGAATGGTCACTTGAAAAGCTGAGGAAATCATAAAGGATTTGTAGAACTAATTTTATTGTTTTTCAGAGGACGCCAATGTTCTATTTCAATTCAGTCTCCTGGAGATAGTCGACGTTTTGCTTTTGTATTGAACAGACGTTTTTTGAGACAATCGCTGAGTGAAAACAACGTAGTGTATTGTGCCCCGGACAAAGTCCGAAAGGCTTTACGCCAAATAGTGCGCTCCCGGTTGAATTCTATATTTCAATCACGAATATGGATGACTACCGCAAAGACTCTGTCTATATAGACTTTAGCGGCATGCCAGCCCGCCCCAAACTAGAAAAAGTGTACGAGTACATCAGCAAGAAAATCCAACCAGACATGACCAAGGTCAGCTGCATCCAGCCCAGCATGACAAAAGCACGAGTCATAATAGAACTCAAGTCACAATCATATGTGGAAGAGCTAGTAGCAGAGCATAGCCTAAAGCATACTGTTGAGATAAACAATAAGGAATACGCTATCCCAATAGTCCCGTATGACAATGCGATTGAGGTTAGAGTGGCTGATCTGCCATCCTACATCTCCACCGAAACAATCGTCAAGCACTTAGCGCCATACGGGGAGGTAACTTCCACACGAGCGGAAGTGTGGAAGAACTTCTGGCCAGGCTTACTCACCGGAGTAAGGTTAGTGCGGATGAGAATCCAGAAACCAATTCCATCCTACATCCCGATGACTACTCACACCGCATATATCACCTACCGAAACCAGATCCGTACCTGCCGTTACTGCGTGAGACCGCTGCATATCGGCCGTACCTGTAACGAGGTACGTAAGGAGCTTGGACATGATATCAATAGCCGTATCACTGCGGCACAAGTTGTTCAAGGCATTATCGCACCGTCATCATCACAAACAAATATCCCTCTGCCATCTTCCGGGTCCCCAGTAGAAAACGAAATGGAAACAACAGATGAAGAGTATAACCCCAGTGCACAAAAAACCCTTGTCACTGAAACATCGGATCACATAATGGCATCTACCTCGCAGCAACTGAGCAGACCATCTTCTCATTCCCGCGTCCCAATAAACGATAGCACTCAAAAAACTGGATCCAGCAGAACAAGTTCACCACTCAACAAAAATGTAAACAAAGAAATTACCACTACTGACTTCGTCATTTCTGATGATGCAGATGAAACAGCGATCGCACCCAAAAGGCATCGATCCCAACAGTCTTCAACTGCCTCCGAAATCAACTTCCAGGAGGTAAACGCAAAAGCAGGAGCAGAACCAACAAACATTCTTCTTCCCGGTAAGCTTTGCAATGGGTATATGTCATGCCGAAGCAACACCAGATACCACCAATCTCAAAAAACTTTAAATTTATCGTTCACAACATTGCAACATTCATTCCTTCGGAGAATATCACCAAAAAATCTCACGAGCAAATACATTACGGCGTACAACACCACCAACGAGGACTTTTCGTTCTATGAGCAAACACCATCTGTTTTTCTGCAACACCAAAACGTACCACGCAATAACATCTTCAATGACATCCCGTCGGATAAAAAATACTACCGATAACGAACCCGCACAACTCATTCATCGCGAAAACCAACGACCACAGCACTCAGAGCGAGGGCCCTCTTTTCTGTGAGGTAAGCCCTAGTATATGTCCTACCGAAGCCAACGTAGATACTGCCGCACTTGAACAGAATTCTTTGTAGAAAATTGCTACTTACGACACTTCCGACGGCTCATCCAAAGACGCAATATCAACATAATACCGAAGCTGATAACTCCACTGCTAGAAAACTGCACTCAAACACCGTCTTCATTCGCACTACACTACTGCACCAAAACCAGCCGATCCATTCATGGAAGTCAGGTGAGCGAAAACTGTAGCCAAAACAAAAACATACCAACACGTTCGACAATCATACTGTATCTGTTATCGGTTCATCCGTGCATTATCATGACATTCGCCGTCATACCGCATGCTGTGACTGTCAGAGACTGGGAACGTACAAAAGAACGATATTTGGTGGGACTCCAAAATTCATTAGGGTGATGCATATGTGTAGTTATAAAATTGCTACGATCAACATTTGCAACATCTCGAACCAGACGAAAGTTGATGCATTGGGATCATTTATTCGCTCGTCAGAATTAGATATTATTTTTCTGCAAGAAGTGCAAAATGAACACCTATTGCTGCCAGGGTTTACGATAATTTTCAACGTCGATGCCGACCAGCGAGGTACAGGAATTGCATTTAGGAACCAGTACAATGTGCATAATGTAGAAAAAGTTTAGATAACCGCATAATATCGTTGAGAATTGGATCAATCACGTTCATCAATATTTATGCTCCCTCTGGTGCTTCGCATAGAGCAGCAAGAGAAGATTTCTTCAATTCCTCTGTGGCACACTATCTCCATCATTCTACGGAGCATGTAGTGCTTGGTGGCGACTTCAACGCAGTAGTCAATGCAAAAGATGCAACAGGTGGTAGCAGCATAAGTCCGATGTGTAAACGACTTATGAGTGCAGCAAAACTGGTGGATACATGGGATGAATTAAATGGGCAAAGGGTCGAATTTTCTTATATCCGATCGAATGCAGCATCTCGCCTTGATCGAATACTAATATCTAGTTCAATGAAATCCCAGCTCCGCACGACACATTTTGCGGTTACGTCGTTCTCGGATCATAAGGCATACATAGTGCGTATTGTCTTTCCGCAACTAGGAACTCCGATCGGCCGTGGTGTATGGCGTCTTCAACCACACATCCTTGATGACATGGATGTCCTCAACGAGCTATCCAGAAAATGGGAATACTGGGTACGTGCGAAAAGAAACTATCGTTCGTGGATAGAATGGTGGGTTATGTTTACAAAGCCAAAAGTTATCTCGTTTTTGAAATGGAAAACTTCGATTGTCCATCGAGAATTTAGAGATGCAATCGAGCTATATCGATGTTTATTGAAGGAAGCATACGACAAATATCACGGCAATCAAGAGCAGCTTGGTACGATCAACCATATTAAATCACAAATGCTTCGTCTGCAGAGACAGTTTTCGGCGAATTTTCGGAAAAACAACGAAACTTTTATTTCCGGAGAATCCACAACGCTGTTCCATGTTGCTCAAATCCATGGAAAAAGTCCAAAACATCTATACTAACGCTGCAGTCAGACGATGGTACCGAAGTTCGAGACCACACTCAAATAAGGGAATCAATCAGATCGTATTTTGAAACCTTATATTCCACTGAAGACGCTGAAACTCCAACTGATTTTGCGCCAGCCAAAGCAATTCCACAAAATAACCCTGTAAATGAAAATCTGATGCACGCAGTAGATCAAAACGAAATTTTAGCTGCCATCAAAGAAAGTTGTTCTCGAAAATCTCCGGGCTCCGACGGGCTGCCTAAAGAGTTTTATCTGAAGGCATGGCGGGTTATTTCCAATGAATTCACTAATGTAATAAATGATGCACTTCAAGGATTAGCAATGAAACAATTCTACGATGGAATCTTGGTTCTGGTCAAAAAGAAAGGAGGTGCCAAAGTGCGAAAGGGTATCGTCCAATATCACTTTTAAACTTTGACTACAAAGTCTTGGCAAAGATCCTCAAACGTAGAATACATTCTCTCGCTTCCGTTGGTGTTGACAGATAATCAAAAATGCTCAAATGGAAAGAAAACTATATTCGAAGCTACAAGCCGTACATACGATAGAATCTGTCAACTCAAACAACACCGTAAAAGTGCACTTCTGGTGTCTTTTGATCTAGATCATGCGTTTGACAGAGTCAATCACCATTTTCTGAAGCAAACTCTGGAAGGAATGAATTTCAACCAGAGTTTTGTTAACTTACTCGGCACGATTTGGAGCCAATCGTATTCTAAAATCTTGGTCAATGGTCACCTGACACAGGAATTCAAAATTAAACGGTCAGTACGACAAGGTGATCCGCTGTCGATGCATCTTTTTGTTTTGTACCTGCAGCCACTATTAGATGCCATCTTAAGCAAATTCCCTAATGCCGTGATCAACGCCTACGCGGATGACGTATCTATGTTTCTAGACAGCGAACAAGCAGTAATTCAAGTTGCTACTGTATTCAATGAATATGGTTCAGTTTCCGGTGCAATTTTGAACAAGCAGAAAACTGTAGCAGTAATGATCGGCAACGTTAACCTCACGACAGACACGGAGTGGCTAAACATCGAAAACGTAATAAACATCTTGGGAGTACGTTTTGGAAATAATATCAAACAAGTTCAAAAATTAAACTGGCAGTCCGTTCTTAGCGGATTAAGAACCCGACTTTGGTTTCATCATCCAAGGAAGTTGAATATAATTCAAAAAGTCATTCTTATCAACTCGTATATAACATCAAAACTTTGGTATATGGCCTCAAATATTCCACTGACAAAAGGATTTGCCACAAAAATTAAGGCAGAAATCGGGAAATTTATTTGGTATGGCCAAGCTCTACAAAGAATAGCCTTTGCCAACTTGATTCTCCCAAAATCTAGAGGTGGTCTGAACCTGCATTGTCCAGAGACAAAATCGAAGGCACTTTTTTTGAACCGAGTGATAAGCACGGCAGGACAACTTCCATTTTTGAGTAGCTTCCTAGAGAGCCCAAACATTCCAGTACCAGCGATGTTCAACCATATAAGACTTTTGCAAACCGAAATGTCCCAGTTACCTCATCAATTAATCAGTACAGCATCGGCCCAAGCGATATATCTCCACTTTTTGAATCTAAAACCGGATCCTGGATTTGTAACGGCCAATCAACGTGACTGGAAGGCCGTCTTCAAGCACCTTCATAACAAAATTCTGTCATCAACGCAGCGATCCAACTGGTTTGTGGTAATGCACCAGAAGATAAGACATCGAGAGTTGCTATTTCTACGAGGCGTGGCAGATGACCCAAATTGCGAGACATGTCCGGGAGAAGCAGATACTACGATACACAAGCTGTTCCGTTGTCAAAGCAGCAGGGAAATATGGAGGTTTCAACGAAGACAAATACTGCATCTCGAGTCAAGACTAGCCAGATTAGAACCAGAAGATTTTGTATATCCTGATTTTAAAAATACTAATCGAACCTCAAAGAACTCCATTATAAAATCATTAGGTCTATTCTTCAGCTACCATATAGAAACAAATGAAAACTTATTAAGTTTAGACAATTTTATATTTTATGTAAATATTAACAAGTAAACATAGAAATATAAGGTTTAAAAAAAAAAACCTAGATTGAAGATGATTCCATAGTGCCCTGATTCTTTGACAAGCTGCAAATTTGTGCTCCAAATCTTCTTCGATGTTATGACACTGCTGACAGAAAGGATTAGGAACCCGGTTTTGTCGATGGAGAAGCACAGCATGTGGAATTTTTCCATTGACAAGTAGATAATATATTGATTGCTCTTTCGATGTAAGGAGTGTATCGAAAAGTAGTTATAAACATTCGATGCGTTATTACGCATAAACTACTGTATATATTTTTAGCGTGTAAGCGCCATTTGCTTTGTTTACATGTCAAAAATGATTATTCGGTTCATTCATTTCCGTTGATAAAGTTGTATTCAAAATGTCGCGAATTGAATTTGAGACTAAAAGAAAATTCTGCACACTTGGTGCACCGAAAAGGGTGTTACCTACAGCCAGATTGCGAAAAGAGTAAATGTTCACCCGGCAAGTGTAAAACGCATCATCGAAAAGTTTGGTAAGAGTGCTCCCTCAAGGATTTACCAAGAAGTGGCCGGAAACCCGGCTCCAGCAACCCCGATTTGGACCAAAAAGTTGTGGATTATATTCAACGGAACAAATCTGCCTCTACTCGCGATCTAGCCAAGAAGTTCAGGACCAGCATCGGAATGATTCAACGAATCAAGCGCAGGAATGACTTGAAGACGTACAAAAAGCAGAAAGTGCCCAAACAAACTCCGGAACAAAAGTCTCGTGCCAAAACCAGGGCTCGAAAGCTGTACAGCTGCATTTTGGACAATGTCGACCAGTGCATTTTGATGGATGACGAAACATACGTTAAAGAAGATTCAAGAACGCTACCGGGGCCGCAGTTTTATACTAAATCTGTTGGGGAACGTGTGCCAACCGCAGATACGACTGTTGCGATGGAGAAATTCGGTCAGAAGGTGCTCATTTGGCAAGCTATTTGCACATGTGGCTTGCGTTCTTCAATTTTCTATACAAAAGGAACTATAAATGCTGAGATTTATCAAAAGGAATGTTTGAAGAACAGGTTGCTACCATTGTATAGAAAGCACCAGTCCCCTCCTCTCTTCTGGCCAGATTTGGCATCGGCACATTACGCCAAATCCACTCTACAGTGGCTGACGGAGAATAACATCAAGTTCGTGAAAAAGACATCAACCCACCAAACTGTCCCCAGTTGCGACCGATCGAACGCTATTGGGCAATAGTCAAGCGTATATTTAAGAAGGATGGTACAGTGTCCCAAAACATGACCGATTTTAAGAAAAATTGGGCAGCGGCATCCAGGAAGTGCACAAAGGTCACTGTGCAGAATTTGATGGCAGGTGTCAAATCAAAGGTACGGGCATTCTACAGAAATGAACATGATGACTAGTTTTTCCGTTTGGATCTTTTGTAAACATGTTAAGCTATAATAAACTGAAATAGTATGTTAATTTTAACCATGTTTTCATGCCTATTTTATTATTTGGAAGTTTATAACTACTTTTCGATACACTCCTTAGAACCTGTTTGCCTGATAGCCTAGTAGCAGTTCAGCAAAATCGATTCTTAATTTTTGTGAATTTGATTCGTAATAATTATCTCACATGGTTTTGATTCTGTTTCAATTTTGAGAGAATGATTCATTAATAAATATAGAAAGACCAATAACAGTACTTTTTTACGGGTCAATGATCATGGTCACCCTATCTTCATGTTAGTCAATGATTTTTGAGCCACCCTATGAGTGTTGTAAAATTGCATAATATAAACAAACAAACCTTCACACAGAGAGATACAGACACCGACAAACCGACATGAATTACAATAGAAAATGTCTTCATATTTCTGTTTGAATCATATTACTGACATCTATCTTCGTGTTCGCTGAGATCGTTTATTGAAACCACGAACACGCTTGGGAACTTGATAAGAAGGTTCATGTCTGAGGTATTCTGGACACATTTATTTGATCTAGATCAAATGATTCTATGGGTTTTGACAGATAGGATCGCTGCACATTTGAATCGGTCGTTTTGGATTCTTGATCAATAGTGAAGATTGAGTTTCATGTCGGTTTGTCGGTGATACAGATACAATAACAGTTGGGTAGATAAGTATTTGTCCTGACACATAGATGGCGACATGAGAATTAAATCCATATGATTTTCAGTTTGTATCAACCTTCATAATATACGTGTATAAATTTGAACTGTTTTTGAGACATAGTGATATAAGTGAACCCTTTTTTCTCATCGTAAAAAATAGAGAACAATGGATTTCGTATTTTGATTCATCACTGCTTTTTGATGGAAAAAAAACTGCGCCAACCAAACAATGGCTTGGTAAATATTACCGGATTCTGGGCCAGCATAATCTAATAGAAAATATTGGTTTCGTGAATTTAAACGTCGTGGTATAGACATAGACAATGCACAACGCAGTGAACACCCTCATGAGCGGCTATTAAATTATGTTTTTGAGTGTTTGAATAACAAAATACCGGGAAAACGGGCACATTTGAAGAAGAAACAGGGTTGTTTCACCAGGACCATTGCACCGTGTCACAAATGAATGAAAACGGGGGCGAAATTGCGTAAATTGGGGTTTGAATTGCTCTCCCATCAACCGTATTATCCAGATCTGGCTTCCAGCGACTATTTCCTGTTCGTGCCAATGAAGAAGTAATCGCTAGAACCGAGGCCTATTTTAAGGCTAAAGACAAATCGTACTACAAAAATGGTATCGAAAATTCGGAAGATCGCTATAATCGTTGTATCGCCCTCGAAGGCAACTAACATTTGCATTAAAAAAATGGACAAAAATTGTCGATTTTTCATGGGTTTACCTTTACCCGCACAGACAAAACTACCCATACAGCATCAATCATAGTAACCCATGAGTCAGCAGACAAAATTTGACAGCTCTATCAGTCGAACTCTAACCGTGATGGCAAAAACAGTGAAGCAGCTCCGTTTAGGAGTGTGCGCGTTCAAAGAACGGCATGTCTAAAACGGACATCGTGTGATACTTTGTGGACGCCACATTCGCCCGTTTTGGTATCTACAACACCTTGGCACTGTTAGACCACAATTAGAGCAAAGAAAGCCCGGTTCCGGACGGCCGACGACCCTGAGCGACAAGAAGCTCCAAAGAATGATGAAGAGGAAGACCTAGGGAAAAGTGGCTACATCGCTGCGTGCACTTGGCCGGGAGGTCGATTCATCCGGCCAAACAGTGGAAAAAATACCTGGAGAACATAAATATACATGTCAGGAAGTGGAAGTCGCATCCACTGGTTTCGGAACTGCAGGCAATGACGCAGCGGCAGTGGCTGAATAAGATGGTCAACTTGAGAAGGGATGTCAAAGCCGCTCTTCTTTCGCTCCGGACTGGCCGTGAAAGGGGAAATTTATATTAAGAAATGCCTGCCGGAAGTTGCGTCGTTCATCTAGAAAGGGCGAAGACGCAGTGTTCTGGCCGGATCTGGCGTCGGCCCACTACTCGAAGCGATCGTTGGAGGAGATGGAGTGGCTAATCCATCCAAATGTTATACTGTTGTTAAAAAAGAGTAACAAAACTTGTGTACTTATGGGGTAAGACGCTCCACCATAAGGGTGGGGAAGACGGACAATGTAAACAATGCCATCGTTTTTTTAATCACAGGAATGCCACGCTGCAACAAACGGTCATCCCATTGTTAAGCGCCAGGCATGAACTTAATTTTGGGATGTCGGCCCGTGCTACCGCGGCCAAATACGACATTTCCTGCACCATATTAATAAGACGGATTGGAGCATGAGTTTGGGGCCTATGGATACCGTTTTCAATGATGAGCAGTAAAACGACTTGGTGCAGCATTAGTGAAGGTTCGGAGAGTCGATTTTACGGCGTTACTCAAAAGGAGTAACTTTTACGCTCGAGCTAGCCGAAAGGAATTTCCTTCATCAACCATTTAACAAAGCCAAGAAACGGAAGTGGAAGGACGCGACTGGATTCAGAGCATCCTTGAAATAAACCTATTTTTAAGTTTCCAAATTCCTGAAGCCATCACTGTCTCGCGTGACCGAGGCTTCAACAAACCTGCAGTCAAGACATTAGTCGATATACTGGATAAATTGTCGGAAGACGGGAAATTTTCTTCTTCCTAAATATGCGAACGCGAACATAAAAGTTAAAGTCAAAGTCGCGTGTGTGTGTGTGTGTGTGTGTGTGTGTGTGTGTGTGTGTGTGTGTGTGTGTGTGTGTGTGTGTGTGTGTGTGTGTGTGTGTGTGTGTGTGTGTGTGTGTTTGTGTTACAAATAATATCACATCGGTTTCTCAACCGATTTCAGTTCTGTTGCAATCCTCAAATAAGTGTGAAAATTGTCAAAATATCTTTATTATTAGATAATCCTTCATGGGAATATGACCAAAACAATATCTGAGAGTACATAATTGTGAGATGAAAATATCTTTGCAATTTAAAACTGAGCACGACCACTCGTACCACTCGATGCCGCTTGCATTCTATTATGTCGCATCAGCTGCTTTTCATGGCACACCAGATGCGCCATACAGCGGGCTAGATGCCACATTATGCCACTCTATAGAATTAGAGCAGAATCGTTTGGGGTAAGTGTCTGGTTTAACACTGCAACGAGTATATTCAAAATTAACATGTACTTATTTAGCATCTTGAATCCATATCGATGATCAAAATTGACACTTAGGATTGTCTTTATAAAATTTATGATTTTTTTTTATTTTTATGTAATTTCTCTTTTTATATTATCTAACATAAACAGGTCACTAAACACTTTAAATGATAATATTTTAATCACATCGATGAACAACTCAGTTCATTTTATAAACGGAAAATATGACATTTCTGAAAATATTGGCCACATTAGAGTTCGTAATTCTGGTAAAGTGTGAGAAGGGTTCAGTCTCACCATCGGTGGATTAATTCGGGTTTATATTTTAAAAAAATGATGACTCTAAATATAATATTTTAGGGGAAACCCTTGTTTCGGCTTTGTTCTTATTTTGGCCATATTTTGAATATATTTTACAATATTTATCAAATAAGTGGTGTTGAGTTCGCTATTAGAAATTAAACAATAGAGATAACGACTTATTTCTCCTTCAAAATGTAGGAATGCTTTTTTAATCAAAACTGATGCTCTACGTGAGGATGCTGTTGGGACCACTTAAAAAGTGGGATGATAGATGGTCACTGGAAAAACAAGGCAATTTATCAACACCCACAAGACGACTTGTACCAACTTTTATCAACAGTAAGGACACTGCTGGGGTCACTTACAAAGCGTAGCATCCTTCATATGTTTTTAAAGTTATAGTCGCCGTATTTTGACCCGGGAGTTTTTGATAAAATAATTATGCGGCTGCTATCCGTCATTTTGCCTAAATTAAACAAGTCAGAATTTCAGATTGAACCATTTCCTCAAAAACTTATAAAATATCAATTATTCCAATTAATAAAAACTCATCTTCCCAGTCGAGAAAATAAGGCGAAAGTGCTGCAAAAATCAGGCAAAATTCGGGAATTGTTTAATTTGAATTGTGTGACCACCCTGAATTTATATTCTTCAGACTTTCAAATTCGCACCAATATTTAAGCTCAAACGAACCTGCCCCAGTCAGGAATTCACTTTCATGTGACATGTATGTTAACATGGGCATGTGACACAGAGATAAACAAAGTTCTAAAATAGCAAAGCAAGCGCTCTAATAATCCGTTCCCATTCTGACAAAGCCGGTGTCGTTATGAATCATTAATATACAGAGTCACTGAAAACTTTTACAATGAAAATTGTCGGTCAATCAAAACCTCATTCAATTACCACCATCAATGCGTTCCATGCTATTTCAATCCAGAAAAATAACTAAGAAAAATAACTACTAAGTTCTCAATGTTAAGAAACATGCACTCATTAGGTATTTATACCGAAAAGTGCATTAATTGCAATCAAAACGTCGTACCCCTTCAACGTTCCAGAAATACCTTGTGGCAAAAAGAGCTCACTAGCTACCTAACGACAATGATCATTAGACCCGCAAAGCAATGCACTTTTATCGTTCATTGAGCAGGATTTGTGTTATTTCACCCCCACTTCAAGGGTTGCTATAACTAGCACTATTTTTTTCTAACCCGCTTGCTGTGTGGCGCCATCCTAAGTGTTCTTGCTATGTAATTCGCAAGCTGCAGTTTGGTAGGGATCGGAAAAGGCATGCTACTACATTAACATAAACATTATTATAATCTCACTTGGATGCCTCCAGCCACTCCTCATGCACTCCTTTAGAAGGACTCCGTCACGAGTCAACGAAAACTGTATTACACATGCTTGTACCGTCCCTGTGTTACACCGTAAAAAAGGAAGCCCAACCGATGATCGTGGGGAGCAACACTACTAAGCCATGAATTGTAGACAGGAGAGAGAGAGAAGAAAAAAAAATGGAAAACAGGGTGCATGATTAGACTTTAAAATGAAAAACAGCCAGTCGGGTTGTGGTATTTACTTGTTTTAGAACCCCCTCGATCCACGCTTTTACACTTTGCATCGCAATTTCCGGATTCGGCAGAGGCATACATTAGCACATGTTTTGCCACGGCTCTTGCTGAGAAGCACTCATTCAACCTTTCCGTCCGCCAGCTGGTACCTTCCGGACACTTGGAGCGAACGGCGCGGAGAAGGTTGTTTGGACAGAGTTAATCCGATATGTTGTTAATGTTTGCTTTACATCTTCATTGGGGATGATGATGATGGAAATTAATTTTGTTGTGCACCGACGAAAAGTCAATTAGAAGGAGCTTTCGGTGAGCTAGTTTTGAGAAGTGGAATTATTCTGCTGTTTCATTCGAACAAAGTTGTTGATTGCACGCAGAAAATTCTAATGGCGAAATTCACTCCTTAACGATATTTTTTTTAATTTATGTTGTAGCATATTAACACGAAAGTTCCCAGCCCCTCTGAGGTGAAAAAATTCAAATTTAAGATTTATGATACCACATCGTTAGCGGTCGGATTTTGATGCAGATTTTTACAATAGATCACAAAATTATCATAGTTTGTGGAAATTGAACTTAAATCATGCATGTCAACATGCAACATGCAACATGCATGTCAATGATAAAATGTGACAGAATTCACTACTAGCTCAACCATGCACTGATCGAAATTTGAACCTTAATACAGAGCACCCATGCACTGCAATTTCGCGACAAAAATCGATAACTTGAAAACCATTAACTTAAGACAGATGATGTTTTCAGAAGGTTTAAATTAAAAAATAAGATCTATCTTTAGGTTTACGTGGTGACTAGGGTGGTCCGTGTCTGTTCCTAATAAAAATTTCAACTTATTCTTATAATTTAGAGGATTTTTTGCTTCTACTGTAGATATTTTAATTTAATTAAACTTTGCTGAAAAAATTTAACTTTTATCTCATCTACGTATCGTTTTATAACAGTTTTTCTGACTTAACTTGGGGTGGGACTTAAAAAACAGCTTTTTTGCTGTAACTTTTTTGTTTCAATTTGAATTTGAAAACTTTACAGAGATGACTTCAGATGGGTATCAAATGATGCATATTTTGAAGATAAAAGATAGTTGTTAGTAATAATAGTAAAAAAGTTGTAGGGGATGAAGTGTAAAAACTATGTTTTTGCTAGATAACTTATTCCCTTATTTGCAAATATTTGCAAACACAGAGTTCTTGAAATGAAAGTACAAACTTCCATCTACAAGATCTATACCTAATTGTTTGTCCCCTGTTGTCCCATTTAGGAGAAAATATCGATTCAAAATTGGTAGTTTTGCATTTTGTATACATAATTTCGATCAGCAGCATCAACAATTATCATCTAAGAGCGTAACAACGCGAGTTTCATATGAAAATGTTTTTATTTTTATATAAATCCATCTCCGCCAATTTATTAACATTTACATCACAGACAAACAGACATAACACATTGAACATTTTGCACTACAAATCATTGTCATTAAAAAAAAACCTAACGCCATCTGCTGAGCACACTATGATGGATGATAAATCTGTACAGATGGTGGTAGTGTGTTAACGTTAAATGTAAGAAAATCGAGTACACGCGCTATCTGTGGAGAAACTACCAACTAAGAAACATTTGAATTAACCGTTTGATGCGTAATCGATGAAGAAACTGCAAGTGTTTCAAATTTTCCATAATTCCTCTTGAAGTATATTGTTTACATCTTGTAAATTATGTAGTTGTGAGGATTGTTGCGGCTATGATAGAAGTTAGTAAAGTAGAAAATCCGAAGCTGTCCCATCGTTATTTAGGAAAAATGCTGCTAATGTGTAATTCAACTGTCTCAAGAGCTCTTAGAAGGTTTACCGACCCGTTAACTTTGGATCTCAAGCGCGTTTCAGTAAGAAAACCGGGAATAGCATGTGGGAAGACAGAGGGAAAGGTTAAGGGTAATTTCACCCAAAATCCTAACATTTCAACACGGAATGTTGCCAAAAAGCTCAGCGTTACACACAGTTACCCACAGAAAGTCAAGGCAAGAGCTGTATTACAGGCATACAAGTTTAAAAACTTCCCAAACCGCAATGAACGGCAGCAAACTGTAACCAATGCAGGGATGGATAATGAAATATACGTCAAAACTGCTTCTCAACAAATACCAGCACAGAAGTCTTACACCGGAAGAGATAAATTCAAATACTTCATTTGGCAGGCTACCGGTACCTGTGGAAAAGAAAAGTGAAATTTTTGCATCATCAATTGTGAAATTTACAAGTCTGAATGCCTCCGCAAACGTCTTGTGCTATTTTTGGAGCAGCACAATGAACAACCAATTCTTTGGCCGAATTTATATTCACGTCACTATTCTAGAAGCGTGTTTTGAAAACATTTTTGAATTTTGAATTCATAAACCCCATGGGGGGGTCGATAGGGATTGGGGTCGTCCCTGGCAGATGCACTGATTTTTCTATTCGGAGCAGCATGTTTTTGGTTGTGGTTGCAAAACAACAAGCAAGCGTAGCATATCAAAAGAGTTTATTTTTTTATTAACGGTATAACATCAGTAATAAATAATTTGAATATTTAATTGAATGTTTTACGCGGCTTCCCTCCGGGTAATTTTTCGGCAATATTCAGAACAAGTAAATTTTGATTACTTTTTTTTTGTACATTATTAAAGTTAAGGTGCTAGTATGGAAGAAGTGTAAATATTGGATCAAGTGTAAAAACTCTTTGAGATTTTTAATTATAGTATGACCTAAAAGCAAAATATTTGTTTTGTTGTACAGAGTTAAGATAAAAATCTCATAATGCATTGTGTGATTAAACAATGATTGTGAAATCTTAATGATTAGTTAAAGGAGTTCCTGTGACTTTAAAACAAATCAAATTGAATAAAGCACAGAAATATGCGTACAAATTTTCAGAAAAACGCTCGATAAAATTAATTTGGTTTTGACGAGTCAGAAAATCGATGCCAGTACTTGACAAAACAGTTAAATTTGTGACAATCATTTTGCGGAAGCTGCCTACAGAAACAGCGGCAAAAAAAAATCTTGCGTAAGAATGCTGTACCCGTCATTTTTTCCTAGCTCGAAAAAGTTACCTAGCTACATAGTTCAAAAAAGAATGAATGGTGAGCTCTGCAATACTTAATGAAAAACCGTTGATATGACTTAATCTGTTACATGGAATATCTACACAGAGAAAAATAATGAATTTTAACAGGCGCGTAGAATTTCCCCTCGTTTAATTCTAAACCAAAGCAAGCGTAAACAACGATATTGTTTGCAATTTTTGGAATTCTTTCATACAATAGACGCGATTTAGGCGATATCGAGCTTTAATTTACACGATATATCCCAGTATTTTCTGTCAAATCTAGCATTCCCTTTATGTTCATTAGATAACGCAGAAAATTCAATGTTTCTTTTTATCTGTGTATGAAATACACTACATTTTACAAAAAAATAATAAAAAATCGGTATGAAACGTTTTACAGTACCACTAGATCAAAGTTTTGAGTTTCAGTGACAATGTGTAGACGTGTATCCGTACTGAATCCATTGCACTGCTCTGAGCTACGTCCAATCGAAACTTATTGGACCATGATGACGTAGGAACTCAGTAAGACCAAGGAAAAAGTAAAGGATGCAAACGACATGCGTAGGAAGTGGATAAGAAATAAGAACAAGGTACCGCATACGACTGTTCAAAGTCTTATGGATAGCATGAAGCGAAAATGTCGAGTATTTTACCAAACAACACCCAATAATTGATCCAATGTATGTACAGTACTGGCAAAATAAATTACGCACCTGATGTTTTTAAATTCAAATCGCTATAACTTTTTCGGTATTAGATATTTCAATCAGTTCATATGGATAAAGTGTAGTATTTTTAATATATAAAATTTATACCGCATCACTATATCTTTATATTGCATTTATTTTTAATAGTTTTTAAGCTAGACATAATAGAGTACGCACTACTATAACTACAACTGTGCATATAGGCCTACAGCCTGCGAATGCTTTCCTACCCCTCGAACCGCATACAAACGTCAAAAAAAAACTTGTTTGTTATTAATGTGTCATAGACCTTTGATTCGCAAAGATAACCGGTTTGTTTGTTTTGTTGTTAGCACTTATTTAAGACTAATTATGACTCCTGTAGGATCAAACGTCTCAACTTTGCCCAAAAGTGCATTGACATTCTAAAAACGGGTTCTCTGGAGTAATGAGAGCAAGTTCGAGCTCTTTGGTCAAAATAGAGGGCACGAGTCTGGACAAAACCTGAAGAGAATCTAGCAGATAAAAATAATGCGGATCAAAATGTTCAAAAAACAGTACAAACGGTGTTTCGATCAAAATTTGGTCGATTTAAACCTGACGCATTTCCTTTCATCGTGCATTCAAAAAATTTGTTCTGTTTTATTTTGGCCAGATTTGGCATCTTGCCATTACGGAAAAAGGCCATGAAGTGGTATGCTGCCAACAACGTTCAAGTGGTGCCCAAGGACAAGAACCCTCCCAACACGCCAGAGCTCCAACGGAAATCTGAAGCGGAACCTTAAGAAGACTCAAAAATCTGTTGTGAGCGAAGTTCAAGGCAAACCAGCGTGCTGCGGCGAAAAAAGTGGACAAGGCGACTGTACAAAATATTATGGCAGGTGTTAAACGAAAGACCCGGAAATTTGCATTCGGTAAAAAGGAAGCTTAGCTGAACATTTTTCCAGTATTCTGTATTAACTGAACTTGAAGAAGAAATAGAATTTGACTTATAAATAAAAACTTTGATCGACTCACACACATAACTGTTTGACCAAATTTTGATCCGAACACCCTTTAGCACGGAGGTCGCAATTGCGTGATCTGGGGTAGGATATCTTGTCAAAATAGATGGAATGAGGAGTCTGAGGCACGTGCTTCACGTACCAAACTATTGGAATGGCCACCTCAAAGCCCGGGATTGAATCCTATCTAAAATGTGTGGTCTATTCTGGATCAAAACGTTGAGGAGACGTGATCAACTCATGCATGAAACTGCACTGCTAATTTGATTTTCATCCGATTAACAGATAATTTCCGTATTGTTGTGAATTAACTACTATATGTTGCAATAATTTCGTGTTCGCGCTTTAATTCATTGCTGGATTGCTGTTCCTTAACTTCTCCATTTTTTTTAACCATGTGTTTGTTTATCTGAACACCACTTTTGGTGAAGGTAAGTGCGTGCAAAATGACCCAAGTAGCACACTACGATCAAAATTAGTTGTAGTAACTTGATTATGACTTAGCAAGTCATATTTATGTTATCTCAACTGAATGGCAACATGTGTCCTACTAGGGGATGGCTGATTTTGACATTTGTCCTTAAGAAATGGCGTCCGAGGAAAAACAAACTACGATTCAAAATTTGGGTCGAATATCTACTCTACATTCAAGCGGAAGCACAACCTCTCCGTCTAAAACCAGTCTAAAATAGCAACCAATTCAACCAAAAATTAGCTTTTTAACTTAAAAATAGCTTATTCGGCTTGTAAGCGACACAAATTGGTTGTTGGGTCACTCCAAATCACAGGACAGGACAGATAAACAGGACAAGGCGGTTAAAACATAATCCCAGAAGCTGTACACAACGAGTCGAGCGAAGTTACGTGGCAATGGACGCAATCGAAATGCAAACTTCAAACAGGTTCCTGGCCATACGGCAACCGGAGCTAGACAACCTTGAGTCAATGGTTGTACCTTCTATCTCTGACTTAAACATGTCCGATGTGTTTTGAAAATGAAAACTTGTCTCTTTAAAGTTAAATCAGTTGAGCTTGTACAAAACTGATAATTGAACTACTGTAATTAAATGCATCGAATATAAACTAGCCTTTCTGTTTTGCAATTAACATCTCAAAATAAGAACTCTATGAGAACCAGAGAGTACTATTTCTGTTGGCTATGCAATTTCTACACACAAAAACAATCGGTATTTTAATTGTGATGTAAATATCAAAGCATGTAAAATCGAACTTCATTCCACACGAAGCATCAAATTGCATGAAATAGTTCTAACGAAGATGAGTTTTTGCATACAATATTGAACAGAAATTCACACTACTTTTTCAAGCTGTGAATAACTAAAAAAAAACACAGAAAATACAATCCATATTAAGCATGAATTTGAATGACCCCCGAGGTTACTACTCCGTTATTGTTAGAAAATCTGTAACTCCACAGAAATTAAAGAGATGATGCTTGATACTAACTCATAACCACAATGTGTAAGAACTAGTGACTCCAAACTTAGGCAACACCGGCACTGGCCTAGTCCGAATACAGGTCTAATAAGAAAAGGGTTAGAATGCGGTGGCGTGATACCCGAATTATTGGAAGCAGAAAAATCCTCTGCACTTGCTAGTTGGGCAAAAGAGTTGAGTAGCAGCAGGGTTCGTTTTGGTAAACGATACTCAAAATTCATACGACATCTAGTAAAATATTAAAATATGAGTGCTGGTTTTCAATATACCAACCAGTTTATACCAACAGTAATGATGCTATTGGGAACAATCACAAAGTATTTTGGTGGTTTTTCATTGAGAAATCAAGGTAATTTTAAGTAACACCTGAAAGCCGATTTAAACCGATTTACACCAACTACTTTAGAGAAACCTGTTAAGGCCACTCACAAAGTGGGATAGTTGTTTACTTGATCCTAGATACAACGAGTGTGCTGAGCCTTTGGTATGAATTATAATTATTTACCCAAATTAATAATAAACCACACCACCACAAATAATAACTCTAAGGTCTTTTTTACACGGTTTGTTTTCGAAGATTACTCCAGAACCGAACAATTTATTGACCTAATTCGCATCACATTTTCAGTTTTGGGCAAAAAGCATGGCAGTTTCTCAAAAACAAAATCAAAAACTGTATTTTTATCATTCCATTAAAAGTTAACACATTCAAACAAAATCGAAGTATTAAATGCTTATGCATGTGAAATGATCCACCCTATTTAGTCTCATTTTACGCGGTTTTACAGTAAACGTGGAATGTATCCCCGTGTTAAAAAAAAACCTTTGTGTATTTTCAATTTTTTTATAATTTTCAGTGCTCCCTCGATCACTGCCACCACCGAAAAATAGATTATTCGCTATACACAAAATGAAAAGATTACGCAACAAAGCATCGACACAACCGTTCACAACCGATGCTCGATGCAGATTCCCCACATTCCAAATTTCCATGCAAGATAAAAAATAAAATAAAAATTGATGGAAATTCTTTGAGCAAGCTTTCACACTTAGAAAATTTTGCAGTATTCGGTAGTTTTTTACCGAACTTCAAACAGCTGAACGTTCGGTAATCCGATTTAACGAAATTCGATCAAATTTGACAAATTCCGGTATTTTTTTTAACTGTGAAAATGTCAAGCCAATTCCTTGATACGATTCCACCATGACATTCTTTTATTATTGCTGACACATAAGCTGACCAAACCGATCTACAAAGAATAATTTGAGTACTTCCACAATTGTTTAATGCGAAACTTCTATGCCTGATATAAGTATCCATTTTCTGTCAACCATACACAAGAGAAAACAACTTGATATTTTTGTTTAGTACGCATAACACGATAATTGTTTTACTAAATGTTAATAGTTTTAATTGCACGTGCTGATGGTGCAATGAACAAAGAAACAAACATTTTAATTTTGCTATAACCATTAAACGTATTGCACGAATCAGGCGTAAATTGATACATTTTTTCAGCTACAAACTCTCCATCACTTTGCAAAACATATGAATCATGTTCACAGAAAATACGTTTAACATATTTGTAATTTCAGTATTTATATTCAGTAATTCAGTAATTTTCCCTAAAACTAAAATAAGCATTGAACCGCAATTTACAATGTACCACGCAGCTCCACCAAACAACTAAACGCAGTGTCCAAACTCAATTCAATTACACGAAGCAAAACTTTTAACTATGGCTCCCACCTGTCAGTAATCCGTTGCCGCAGAAACTAATCCGTTACTTCTCTAATGAGTCTTCGCCGGGGTTCCGGAAATCAACTCTCACAGTGAGCAGCAAATCTGAGCAGCGAACGCACAATTCACAGAACAACGGGCACTGACAACTGATTTAATCAACCGACTGGGAACAAGAGGAAACAGATCACTCAATGGCTCCTACAGGAGTTATAACTCGGACAGGCAAATAGTAGTAAACTCGCACCACGACACGGAACGACGAAATGCAGAAGCTTTCCCACTGGCGGAACGCTTTTATATGTAGGGCAGTAATGCAACCCGGCCGTTGTTGTTGGATTGCTGTGCCGCCTGCTCCTGCTGCTGGTGCTGTTGCTGGCATCGTTTCTTCGTGAAGCAAACATCTACCCACTGCCTCCCGCACCCTGTGGAGTAACTGCTGGCGCTCACGAGGGGCGATTTCCTGTGGGTGCAATTATATGGGTTTCGTAGTGAGATACCGAATACCGAATACACGAGCGATAAGGAAATCATTCGGAGGAGCTCGTTATGTACCTGTGAGGTGATTCTTGGGGAAATGTTATCATCACTGACGTATTCCGAGAGAGGAGAAGGCTTAGAGCATTGCTGCAAATGTTTCGAAGAGAAAGAGTTTCTTTTTAGCAATGGGGAGGATGGGGCACGTTCACGGATGTTGTCAGAAAAGCTTTCGGTTTGGCGCGAAAGTTGGATTCGTACCACGCGGTTCTTTAGCATTCGAGAAACACCAGTCGTTAGGAACAATATGACACGATTACCCGTGTTTCCAACTAATGAGCCGACTATTGTATGAAAACATATATGTGCAGATGGAATCGATTAAATAAAAAAGTAGGATATATGGCCGATGCAGCGACAAACGCGAAATTAAAGGTTTGTAACGATGGCAAATACATGATCTTAAGGGATACCTCATAAAAAGCTAAGTAGGCGATTTGCAACAATGTTTTAAGCAAAATCAAATCGTGAGTGTATCGAAAAGTAGTTAGAAACATTAAAAAAATTTAATAAAATTTAAGACGTTTTGCATATACTCAAAGCAATGTTCTTTACTACAGCTTAACGTGTTAAACTATTAATTGGGAGGGGCTGTCCCATAAGTACTTAGCCTAAAATATTTTTTTGCAAAAGAGCCTAAAATATTTTTTTTTGAATTTCTGAACATAGTTTTCTTTTAGATCGATACACTTTAACCAACAAAGCTCGCTCTTCTTCACCTTCTTTGATCTTCTGAAAAATCAAGCCAAACATTGCATTAGGTCTTATGAAACATTGGTGTCAAGTCTCAAGAAATAAGATTGAAAATTTGTTTTTGTTTTTTAAATAATAATTGCAACAGATTGTATGATTAAATCTTATTGTAAAATTAAATTTTTACATGGTTTTCAACGTAAAACGTCGTCAAAATTACAAAGAAAATGTTTACAACGATCCTAGGGGTGTTATTGATACATTTGATGCATAGGACATTAGGCTGATGCAAATTTCGAAATGTTTGCTCATTTAAGCTTAATCGACGCCAATTTGGGTCCTCATAGTCCACAAAAATTTTGAACACATTTGGTTTTAATTTGGCTTTGCACACGTATTCAAAGTTTGTATGGGGATTAGTATGAAGAATCTCAAACTAACACTTCCATATCCCTAACATCTTGATATTATGTCCTTAAACCAAATCTAATAAAGATTCATATAGTGTAAGTTGTCAACTATCAAAATGCCGAAGATACCTGACATGTAAATTTTATACAAAAATAGTTATTCAATAATACATAAAATACAAACACTATGCTAAAACTGTGATGGAGTGGTACCAAGCAAATCAAGTGAACTTTGTACCAAAAACCTCAAACCCGCCAAATTGCCCAGAGCTACGACCAATCGAGAGATATTGGGCTCTGATGAAGCGGAAGATTTCTGGAAAGAAGCAAGGAATCAAAGACATCAAACTTTTCCAGCAAATTTGGACAAAGTCGGCTTCTACGATTTCTGAAGAGTCTGTATATGCAAATACCGAATAACTATGTTTTGTCTTCACAAATTGTTAAAACACATCTCACGAATCTGAAATAAACAGCTACGATGGAAACATAATGCAAAATTTATGTTTTATTCATGTTTTGATGCATCCGGCTTATTGCGGATACAGATCTTATGTGGTGTACTGAAGGCTCTTGACTCCAAGATAAACCATACCGAATAGTCCATCGAATTCAAATCCAGTGAGTTAGAAGGCCATTTATCTTTCGTTAAAAAACTTGGGAAAATGCGTTCGCAAAGACTAAAAGTCTTTTTACTCCATGAGTCGACCATTCATTTTTACCTAGGGGTGTTCATAAACCAAACAATTAAGGAAAAAGTCTACGTTTGTCTACGATGGGGGAGGGGGGGGGGGGGGTCTACGTAGACATTTTTTTCTCTCTACGTCTACGTAGACATTTTTTTTCTCTACAAAACGGATATTCAAACCCTCCACGCTGAGAAAAATAGCGTCATAACAAACATATTCCAGGAAAATCCAAACATAAAATTAGTTTATTTTGGCCGCCAACATAAACATGCTTTCTTTCTAACATATTCTATGTTTAAAACCAACCGTAGTAGCACACTTGTTGCCATTCGGTTGAGATATCAGAAATATGACTTGCTAAGTCATAATCGAGTCACTACATCTAATAAAGGTCGTAGTGTGCTACATGGGAAGTGACATCGATGTTTGAAATTATTATCATATTATGTTTATTTTCAATATATTAATGATACAAATAAACGAAAAAAAATTGGATTTTACTGGTTGCGTTCTAAATCTAATTTATGTATTCTATGAGTCTAGATTATCTTAGTCCTGGATTGAGCATAAATGCTAACATGTTCCAGTTTTAAGAAGTTTGCTTCGAGATGCACTGCATACAGCTTTGAGCCCTGAACTTAGTAAAAATTGAAGCAATACATCAAATCAGTATAATATGGCAGCTAATTTAATGATGGAGCATAACATTCCGTTTACACTACAACCTATATTACGTGATATAGACTATTTTCATATTAGCATCTATACATCTAAAGACTGTCTACGTTAAATTTTGGATACTAAATTAATAGCAGCAATACAAAATTTACGCATAATTCAAAATACCGATTGTTTATTTCACAATAATAGATTAATATATACATAAGAAATAGTTGATTAAGATATTAATCCTTCTTTCTGTTAAATTCTCGAACTTCCTGTGGTACACCCGCGATCAGATTCCGTGCGGTATCCTCGGAAACGCCCGTCGTGACGATTCTCCATCTTCTCTGGAAATCATCGGTGCCATTTGCTTTCTTCATAGTTTCGAAGAGTTTCCGCTTAACTAGTGCCCAGTACTTCTCTATTGGGCGAAGTTCTGGACAGTTTGGTGGATTGGCTGTTTTTGGCACGCATTTGACCTCTTGTACCTTATACCATTCCAGGACGGATTTCGCATAGTGACAAAACAGAACTGGAGAGTCGTGGTTACTGATAGACAATAGCAACCGCTTTTGCAGACATTCTTTCTCGTACACATCATAGATTTTCAACCACAATTACATATGGCCTGTCGAATTAAATACTTCTTCGAGAATTTGGACACCTTCTTTGGCCGGAAATACTTGGCAACGGCGTTCCTTCGCATTGCGGTATAAAAAGCCAGACCCTGAAGCTATTTAAAGTCTTCGAGTACGTATGTTTCGTCGTCCATTATTATACAAGAAAATGTTTGTAAAAAAATGGTATCAAGCACCTTAACACGACTTTTTGCAGTGAAATGTTGCATGTGATAACAGTTGGGCACCTTATTCACTTTGTACGGCTTCCGTCTTTGCCCCTGCTTCACTTTTTGTACGTATGATTTTGACTTCCCCACCAGATTTTGCACAGAAAGATTGGGATTTTTCTGAATAATGGCTACCACCTTCATGTCCATTAGTCGGGGGCATACTTTTCGATTTTTTCCACTTCCAACTAGACCTGTGCGCCGCCGCGCCACGCCGCCGCCGCTGACGATTTTATTGCGCCGCCGCCGCCGCTATTTTCGACCGGCGCGCCGCTGCATTTTTTTGCCCGCGCCGCCGGGCAATTTGAATCACGCCGATAAAAACTGTCACCATATATGCTTTAAGTTTAGTTAAGTTATGTTCATTAGCCCTTCAGAAACCTGCTTTTATTACTGATGGCAAATTATAACATCTCGATGAGATGTGCCATCCAAAGGGTTTCCGTGTGAAACACTGATCAGCTTTGTCGTTTCGTTCTAGAAACTTCAGTGTACATTTTTGTGTTTCGTCTTTTGGTAATTGCGCGAGTGAACTTGACTTTAAAAATAATGAAATGTCCGCCTTAAATGTCGAGAAAATTTCCACCGCAAGTGTAAATATTGATACCACAAATAATCGTAATCGAACCAGCGATGTGTGGAAAAAAATTGGTGCACTAAAACATGTCAAAAATGGTTTTACACATCATCTGCTTCCTGACAAAGTGTTTTGCAATGTATGTCTAATTGAAGCAAAACAAAAACTCAAAATCCCCTCGGGGACCTTGTCCAAACATTTTGTTCTGATGTAATTTCAAAGGGCTGAGATTGACGGAACTTCGACACGGAAAATCAAAAATCCAGCCACATTTAAAATGCACTGGGATTCCAGCGAAAACATATTCTGAAGTATGAGCCACCAATAATTAAGAAATAAACTAAACATTGTAGTGAATACTGGTGAATAAAACACAACTATATATCTATACTTAGGTGATATATTAAATATGGTTGAGCAAAGGTAACCTTCAAACTTTCATATTTTCTTCATAATTAACGAATCGTTAAATATGTTTAATGTTATTTCATAATTTTGTCAAAAATAGAAGAAAACGTAATGTGCTGTTCAGTCTACGAGCTATATCACTTGATATAGACTAAAGCGTGTCCACGATGAAATTGCCACACACAAAATTGATTCGCAAAATTCGAGTTTTCATCCGATTGCCATCAAATTTTCAGGGATTGAGAAATAACTATTAAACTTCATTTTACCATTTTACTCAAATTTTATTTAAAGTCCATACGCAAATGCCCGCACCTTGGCCTTAACCCCGGCCATAAGATTCTGCACAACCTGTGAATCTACCGTTTTTTGCATGTAAACCCATACTTTCTTCAGTTCCTCGACTGTCTTCACTACCTTAGGTCGTTTAAGAAGGTGCTGCTTCATAATCGCCCAGTACTTCTCGATGGGGCGGAGTTCCGGAGTGTTGGGAGGGTTGAACATTTTCGGCACGAAATTGACCTTATTGTCCGCATACCACTTCAGCACGTCCTTGGAGTAGTGGCATGAGGCCAAATCCGGCCAGAAGATTGTTGGGACGTTGTGGGCCTTCAGGAGAGAAGCAGCCGCTTCTCCGCATACCACTTCAGCACGTCCTTGGAGTAGTGGCATGAGGCCAAATCCGGCCAGAAGATTGTTGGGACGTTGTGGGCCTTCAGGAGAGAAGCAGCCGCTTCTCCGCATACCACTTCAGCACGTCCTTGGAGTAGTGGCATGAGGCCAAATCCGGCCAGAAGATTGTTGGGACGTTGTGGGCCTTCAAGTGATATAGCTCGTAGTCTGAATGCACGTAGTCTTAAACAAATAGAGTTTATTTCCACAACATGATAGCATTTTGTTAGGCGTGAGTAAGTTCAAAAACCATCTTTAACGATCAGTGTAAATTAACAGTGATTGGACTTACCAGATGTTTGCATTGAATAGTCGAGACTGTGTTAATAAGAGGTGTTTTTTAAATTTATTATGTCGATAAAGATTTTTCATAAGGGTCTAACTGACAAACGTAAACAATGATTTCTTTCGTAAAATTATCATCGCACAAAGGCATTAGGCCATCCCTTATTTTGATAAAAATTGCCAAGTTAAGAATTACACCTCCTGAAATGTTCGTCTTGGGTAGAAAACAAACATACTTAAATTTGAAGACCGTACGTTGACGTTGAAGAAATGGTAGTACGGGTGACTACTCACGCGGTGGCAAGCACGCTACTGTAGTGTATGATCTTGCAGGTCGACCTAGATCAGTGTCGTCAGGTTGATAGCATATGTTTGTTTTTTTTTTTTGACGTAGACTACGTCTTACGGCAAGGGTAGGGTGTCAAATGAAAATCTAAAATATTGCGACCGTCACGAAAAACCGTACGTTTTGTACGCGAATAACTCAAATAATACACGATAGATTTACATGATTTCTTCCTCAATCGGTCGGAAATTCTACCGCGCTCCAATTCAATTGTCAAACATTATTCTCAAACAATAGTAAACTATTGAAAATAACGCAAATATAAGGTGATGTCTTATAATGTCATTTTGCAGAGTAAATTTACCAAATTTCCTATCACAGATTTCAAATCGAAGCAGGGAACGTCTTGCATCATCTTCTTCTTCTTTGTATTAGACAGAGACTTTAACCAATCATATC